>LUCH01003127.1:0-62038 GCA_013368495.1 Paragonimus heterotremus | reverse complement strand
TGCCGTACAGCAGTATAGACAACACAATTGCGCGGTAGACAAAGAGCTTAGTAGTCGGCTTCAGGCTGTGGTTCTTCCAACCACGTCTTTCAAGACGTCCGAAAGCAGTACTAGCCTTTGCCGTATGATCTCTCAACTCGCGGTCCACGGAGAGATCGGTGGACAAAATGCTACCCAAGTAGCAAGATTCGCACAGCAATCGACAACATCTCCATTGATGCGGATTTGGGATGAAGGTACACTGATAATACCTCCTCCCGGGGAAGGCTGAAAGAAAGAAAATGTCTCACTTGTGTTGATATCTAATCCAAACTTGAATGCCGCGGCCACACCCACCCACCAGCCCCCTCCCCACATACATACCTACGCATACCCGCACAAACCTCGTTGGATTGTCCTTTTTCTTTTGGATCGTCTCGGTCCACTCAGGTTTATCTTGCGTTCCGCGGAAAGTTAGCTTTCTTTTCTGTGTCCGTGAGTCGTTTCCCTCTACTGAATTAGTGCTTTATAGCTCTCAAATTCGTTTCACCTCTGAATGCTGTTCACATGTTTACAGCGAGACTAATTTCTCATTTTTCTCTTTTGGACATTGTTTACCACAACTCTGTACGCATCGTTAACGACCCACCCTTGGCTTGTTATCCCCCGTCTTCTCGATCTCACAACGTACTTCTCTGAATTTACTAACTTATCTCCTATTCTCGTTTGTCTTAGCCGTTCCGCACTTAGTGATACTTGTCAGATGAAGGTGCCACGCTGTATCGTTGTGTTCTGTTCTTCTCTAGAACAACCAATCTATGAAATCTACTTTCAGTTTTCCCGGTTTCTTCTAGTTTTCAATTTTTAAACGTCTTTCTATTGATTGGGTCTGCATACATTTCTACTTTATGCAGAGGATTTGTCCCTTCTCTGTAAACTCACATATTGTGTAATAAAAGGCAGTCAAGACCGCGAGCAAACCACACAATATTCCATTGCCTGAATGAACTGGTCCATAAACTGTTTCAATTTTCTCACCAACAGTGGTGATCGATTTTATAAGTAATGTCACTAACCACAGAGTGATCGGAGTTTTCAGAAGCATTGTTAGACACTTCAATACGGCTTTTCAATTTTTCTTCCCTTCTGTCTCGTTTTAGATGTGAAATTTTATTGACTGACTTGCTGAATGAAATTGTTGCCAACTCGAGAGAGATCGTTTTCGACGCTATGATCAACAGTCTGATCGTGCACTGTAGGCTCTCTGCAACCGGTCAGTTGATGTTTTTCTCCTCATTGGATGATAGAGTGTAGCATGTTGGCGCTGGATATTTTTTAAAACTTTTACTGTGTTCATTTGAGCAGCTGACGAGTCTAAGTACTATTTGCACGATCGCTAGTTCAAGCCACGATCGAGTCGACTACTCTTATTTAGGTTTAGGCAGCCGGACAGTTTCTAACCTAATTTGCCACCTAGCAACAAATGTATGGTATACGAATTCGCGCCGTTAACCTGAGCACCGCTGGACGTCAGTTGGTCTATACGATCCTCGCTTTCTACAATCCAATAAAGAAGTGTGCCTATCAGAAGTCATCCCGGGCTGGCCAGTGTTCATGGGACAGCAACATACTGCCACCAGTTGGCACTGTATTGTTCAATTTGTGGGTAACTTTGACGAAAATGAAACCAACAGGATCGATAGGTACTTATTGTTTAGAATGAAGAGTCATTTGTCAGATTGGTTTCAGAAGATAGCCGCACTGTCTGGCTCATTAATCGTGGGTTCACTCAAAAACCACTCGTTATATCTATCGTCCAACGCCTATTTGTCAAAGGTATTCAGATTATTCTGAATGTCTCTGACTCTGACTGCTTATCATACGTATTCTTTACTTTTTTTAGTCTAATATTTTCCTTTACACTATCCCGCTGGTACTATACATATTCCAAGTTACTATTTGGTATTAAAGATTCATTACGGAATGCTGGCTTCTAGCAGTTTCTTTCCTTCCACTACGTACAAATTGTTTAATCAGGTTTCGAACGGTTGGTATTGTCCAGTTCACAGCTGATTCAGTATGCCACATGAGAGAAACTATCTTGCGGCTTACGATATAATCTTAATTTTTGTCTTATTAATCGACGGTCATTTGTAACCGTTGTCGTTAAGTGTGTATCAGGTAATCCAAAATGTTCTCACTTTTCTTATCCGCCGGCTTGCACAAGTTAGCAGAAATGTTACATTTTTGTATACAACATGAACACCGTTGCGTTTCCTCACTTTTGTTAACAGGTTACAAGTGAACCTATACCGTTTGCCAAGTCAATCTTGAGAAAGTTACTAAGCACGATGTGGACGATCTGAAAGATGTGCTTGTGCTTGTATAGCTTATCTCATTCACATAACTGTATTTACGAATCGACTAGCATTTGCACATCTCGTAGGCAAAGTGAACAACATTTTTACACTTTCCACGTATGCAAACTGGTGTACTTATGGAAGAGAGTTAACTTGCTGACGTTCTATCTTTGAGTTATTTTACACTGACATGCGTTTTATGTAATCATCTTTCTTGTAGTTTCACCCTTTTTTTCTGAGCCGTCTTTAGACGGCCCTGACCATTATATTTCCATTGTGTACGGAAGCCCAGTGTAGAGCATTTGACCCGACTTACAATCTGTTATTGGTGCAGACCTTTCTTTGAGTCAAACATTATTTTGCTTCAGTGTGATGTGTCTCGTCACAGCATTCGCTTTGCTTACTTTTCACCATGAACACTATCATACTGAATTTCGTCCTTTCGTTCACTATCTAGCCTGTGTCATCAATGAAGGTCTCAACCGTCCCCCATCTCCTTACAAATCTCCAACGACAACTGAATTCAATACAGGTGCTGTGATAATGGACACATCAACTCAGAGCGCCTTTATCACTCAGAATCCTGTTGGCACTATCACCTCTACCCAACCCAATGGGTTAACAACCTCCGGAGAGCAGTTGCAACAACGCACTGCTCTAACTTGGATTCTGGCCTTTGTTGAGTTGGATGCGGAGCACATGTTACCATTCGCTGCGGGCATCATTGCGGCTGTCTTGCCGTGCTTTTCATTGTACAATACCACCACAGAAGCGATGCGTACTCGACGTGGTAAGCAGCCTTTGTTTTTATTCGCTTTGCTTTTTTTCCCTAGTCGTATTGTAACGGAGGTTTGCAAAAAGCGCTGGTCAACTATCTGCGTTGGCTGGGAGCAACAGATTGGTGTATATTCTAAATTTGAGGCCTAAACGCTTTGTCGTTAAAGCATGCTTTTTTTGGACCTTGTTAGTTCCCCGGCTGCAGTCCAAGGGACAAGCACTTTTCATTAACGACTTTCTTGGTTATGACGAAATATCGCAATCATTTGCTTTCGTACTGTATCCCTATATTGGTTGGTTTAGTCTACTCGACTCCCATTTTCACCTTATGTTCAATGTGGCACTGTTACCATTTATTTGTTACTGGTTAGGTGTATATTCGAGCTAGATTACAATATGATTATTGAGACTTCTGTGATTGTTGCCCCTGTGGTAAGTAGCTGTTTTTCGAAATTTCTGTACATGTATATTTATCATAGTCACCCGCCTTATGTATAGAACGTATAAAGACGAATTAACCCATCTGTGACATGAGTACGATTAATTCATATTTTTCACTGTATCTGAAAATGTGCCTATGTTAGAACATTAATTATGTCAATGATCCTGGCCAAGGTACTAGGAATGCCCTATTGCAACAAGATTCAAGTTATCTACCGACCATCAAACTATCACTTGCAATCTAATCTACCACTCGTAACATTTCACGAGTCTCTCATGATTGCATTGTGTGATTTTCAAAGAACACCCACCGTCACTGATCCTACTATGGCCCATTGTACTTTCCTAGCATGTTAACCATCTTAGTAAAGTTGTTTTAGGTGCGTTCAGGAATTTCACCGCCTGAGCTTTAGATTTTACGGTTTTGTCAAATTTTATGGTTTTTGTCGATCACCGTAGCCGAGCTCAATCGGATGGTGTTAAGTCAGTTGAAAGTGTGACTAGATGAATGAGTAGTATCGTGCGAATGTTGCATAGTCGAAAGCTGTTGGTGACAGCAGTTGATTTTAATCACTCTGTGGAGTGCATGTTCAATCAACGATTTGACGGTAGGGGCTTATCATTTTCTATTTGACTTGTGTCGGCTAGGCGACCCTAACTTTCCTTAAACATTTCTCGTTTGACCGTTTGTCATGGTACTGCACGAAAGACGTTAGTACTCGAACGCTTCAGGATAAACCCTATCGACTGATGCTGCGTGATCCAGTTTCTGAATATGCTTTAACGCGGTATGCTCCGCCGTACTTTTAGTCCAGCACACTGGCATAACATGTAATTCAAGTATACACCTTATTGTGTTATCATTCGTACGGCGGAAAACGTTCATCTTGACGTTCTAATTTAGTTGCCTCGGTTCAAGATGATTTTGCGAATGCTGACCAGTAAAATAACAGTAGCTGCTGAAACAATCATGTTGAGCACGAACGCGAATAACACGAATTAAAACCCTTTCTGGTTGATCTGAATTTCGAAATGCAAAAATCAGTGAAAACACTTACAAAGCACATCCTAGATGGGCATTGTGTTCATTTACCATGCGCTGTGCGAAATTAAATGAAATACTTTGCTGAATGTATAAAACTAAATGACCTTTGAGCCACGTGGGTACTTGCAGATATATTTGAATCCAGCACTGATCCATGTCACATTACTGGCTTAAGGTATTATAATATTGTCGGGTACTTGCAAATATATTTGAATCCAGCACTGATCCATGTCACATTACTGGCTTATGGTATTATAATATTGTCTGTGGAATCGTCTTTTTCGAGACAAGTTTCACCTTATTGATAACTTGGACCAATCCCAAAAGAACGAGTCATCGCGCGTGAAGTATGCACTGGATCTGCGTGCATGATCGAGGAAACATGAAAAGTCGTTCAAATATCAGTACATCAAAGACGTTGTCAATTAATCTTCTCGTGAACAGGCAGTGTCCAAGCTCTACCTGACAGTCATCTTCTTTTTATAGGATGTACATTCCGTGCTTACACAGATCAACTTTATAGTCGAAAACATTGTGACTGCTTAAACGGTGATTCGAACACATCCGTGATAATACTATAAGACCATTACGTTTTTTTTATACTGATATTTTTGTTTTCTTCTAACAAAGCCTACTGATTTTTTCATTCTAACTATTCAGATCTGTTATAAATCGAAAGATAACGAATAGAATAAGGATACATGGATTTTGTAAAATTATGAAGGATATTTCGAGGAATAGTAACAATAAAATTACAAATCCATCTTAGAAAGTTCTCCTGCGGAGGTGCCCAATAGAGGTTTCTCCGTCCATTGCTCTTGCGAACATCTACGCAGCAGTTCTGCATGCCATTGGCAGAAGGATCAAACGTAGTCGGCCCTTAGCGGCTTTCAGTTTAGAGGTGGGCTTACGTATTTGTCGTGAGTTGTTTGATGGATATTGTCCAAGATGACTGCGATGGTAGATTGGTATACTTGTGTGTTGGCCGGAATTCAATCAACTTCTCCATGGTCTCATGTGTCTCGTAATCCCTGGAATTCCACCCATCTGCATAAACTTACAACAGCTGCGATTGTTTATGATTGATGACAAAATGCTAGCCTGATGTTTGATATCGCTTCCTCCCTTCATTTCTTGTTTCGCGTTGCTTTGTAACGTCTGTTCGTCAGTGCTCGGTCACTTGTACCTCAGTTGAAGGTGATCTAGGTTAGCGGGCGAGTTTTCCTCACTGGATTGGTTTAGCTGTTTGATTTTCGTTGCTCTCTGTGTGTTTTAGCTACATTGGAAACAGCTGTACGCATCAATGAAACCTTGCTGAATTATGTCAGCACATTTCGTTTGAAGGACCTACCCGAATCGTCCACATCGCAGAGCGACCGCTCTGCGCCAGAGACTTCTTCTATGCAACTTGAGTAAGCCGTGTTATTACACTAGTTTAAAATGTTTTTGGTAGACAGGGTTGTGTTTGTCACGGTCAGATTACAGTTTGTAAGGAAGGAAGGGATTCAAACCCTTTTTCCATCGCCGTTTTATGGTCACATTGCATCAAACCAAAAAATTATCTGGTTAGTCAAACATTTGCACTATGAAACGGAATTCGTTATCTTCCGTCGACCGACAGGATTGCTTCAGTTCAATTTACAATCGTCGCCTAACCCATTTTGACCGGTTTTCTGCTGTGTATCGTATATCTACCGCGCCTACTTATGTGTGTACGTACATTAACGTATTCCTATTCTCTGCCCTGATTTCCCACACTAGCGAACCCTCGTGTCCCGTTCGAGATACTGAACGAGTTATTAAGAACTGTATTGTGGTACACTGATCGGGCGGCACCAATTGTCGTTAATGCCCTATGCATATATCCGTTTCTCTCTGTTCATAGTCGGCACTCAGTGACTGATAACCCGCACCACGTTTTTTTCTTGTCAGTTAGTTGTAGTTCCCGGCCCTTACACTACGGACTGTTTGTTGCCATCTGACACCAATAGTGATATGTGAGTTTGGTATTTTCAACCTACACTAATAGCGAGAAACGGTAATGATAACTGCGTTTCGGATTCTCGATGGTATGCTTGTCCCTCCACGTCGTAAACACGCAGACTGTATTCATGGTATCATGGTATCATGGTCCTTGGGGTGAGTCGGTTTTTCAGTGATGCTACCGAAACGGACCGTTACAGTGACCGGTGTAGATGCTGGTTCAGCTGTTCACGTGTAATATATTTGAAAGAGGGTGAGGTGAACTCGTGTTTCCTTCTGGTACTCGATTTGAGTTATTTTGTTGTGGCGACCATGTTACGTCCTATAAACCTGTCAAGCTGACCGTTTTCCCGTATTTGTATGAATCATGTTTCTAGGTTACTGACTTGTGTATACACGAAGTGGGTGCTGTCAGGTATCCAAAGTGGATATAGCGGCATTCGGATTAACATACGTTCTGTCCCGGGAAGTTAGTTGGTCGTATTATCGTTGAGTCATGTTCAGCGACTAAGGTAGTTTTATTTTGAACATAGACACACTGTCTTGATTGCTACCATATTACTATCAGGAAAAGCTGATACAAAAGCTCCGCAAAAGCCATGGTTAGTGAGACTTCTTGTTAGGTTTTTGTTCGTAGGTCATGAGTAAAGTGACTTTTTTGAAAATTGATTTGCGTGGTCCTCTGAAGTGAGTTATTTTTCAATGAACCCTCCCAGGCAGTTACTTTCTCTTTTTCTATCGTTCAGACATCCGGTTGGTGAGAACTGTACATTACGTGCTGCTGAATCTGTTACTGGTATGCCTCAAACCATTGATACCCTGTTGGACACAACGTGTCGTTTGTTGGAACATCAAGCCTTGCTCACCCGGCTCGCGGCTCTGCGTTGGATAGAGGTCCTTGGACAGGCACGTCCGCTGGAAGTGCTGTCTCATGTAGCTCGGTTACTACCTTTAATGTTAAAGTTGCTTGACGACCCATCGACGGATGTGAGTGTATTGTTGTTTATTTTTATATTTTCAAGTTTTCCTCTATATCTTTCCCTTATCTTCTAAGGGTATACGCTATTGAAGCACCATTCATCTTGCAGAACATGTGACTTTTCTGTGCGCAAAAAATTTGGACAGTGCAACACATGTGGTTTCATTGTTTTCATTAGTTCCTTTTCGGTTTTTGGACATTTGGTATACCCTACTCCTCTTTACAGTCCAGTTTCAGGATATCACCTCTTTACATCTTCCTAACTCTCTCGGAATGACCATTTCCCCGCTTTGGAACAAACTTGCCTGATATCCGAAAAAAGCATTACAAAAAGCTAAACACTAAGCTGTTTAAATCCTACTAATTGCACAAACAGATTGATCGTCTGTCTACAAACACTACTGTTTAAGATCAACGCACGGTATGTCAACGGGACCAGCCGATTCAGATCACAGCGCTGAACCGCGATGGTTCTTGAAAAAGATCCGATGTTGTTTGTAAGAGTCGTAGACGCTATTGATTACTGTCTTGTTTTTGTTTGATCTTTCCGTATTATCCACTCATTCTCGTTGTTCGATGGAGGACATTGTTAAATGTGACATTTTGAGCCAGATCTTATGCCTGTGTACGTTGCTCTGGATTGACAGCTAATACTCAGACACACTCGTGTTTTCTCGTCTCCCGTTTTAGGTGGTGCATTCGGTTATTCGATTATTCGGTTGCTTGTGCGATCATTCTGACGTGATTCGTCTACTGGACGAAAACACATTGACTGCACTGAACATCCCACAAGAATTGTTCGATATGCTCGTTACACCACCTCCGTCGCGTCCTTCAGGTGGGGCTCGCAGTCTGAGGGGGAAAACAAGCGGACATCTCATGAATCGATCTTCTCCGGTCAATCTGGATAATAACTATTATTGTAATGTGTTCTGCGTCCGATTCCTGCTTGATTTGGTGTGGTTCTTTGATAAGAATACACAGCTGTTAGCCCAACGCGGTGACATGATAATCACGTGAGTTTGATTTTTTTGCTTTAATTCGTGCTACTTTCATAAGATCTTTAACCTCGAGATGTTAACCCTACCGAGGTTTGCCTTTGTGTGACTCGTTTTTCTTTTATTCACTATAACGTGACTATCATCCCCACTGATATTTTGAAAGGCGTTGTCACAGATGATCTCTTCCATCATACATTTCTCCTAACTCCAATAGGTCTACTTGCGGCTTTCTATATGCTTCAGTACCATCTTAGGTCTGATGGATGATACTAAACAACGCAATAATTTGGGTAGATTCAAATTTTCCAACTTGAATTTTTAACTGGCGCGTCAAACGTTTCGATGTCCAGTTGGTACCAATGGTCAATATTCATTTGGCTCGTTCATAACTTGTTGATGTTGGCGTACCGCTATGGCATGCTTTATCGGTTAACCGGCCTGTTCCTACTATGCTTGAGCGGCCTTAGAAGGACAAACCATTCTCCCTCCCTAATGTTTGATGGCGGTTTGTTTATGGTGGGCTACCTGGTACGGAGCCTTCCTGATGGGTGCACTTGTTGTTATCACAAAAGGGCCTACCTCGTGACACCGTTGAGAAATTGGTCTGCGTGTACTTCACTGCTATGTAGGCCGTGTGAGTAGTGCATCACACTCACGAATGGCAGCATCCGTTTCGAATTAACTCCTCAAAGTGACTAAAGCCAAAGGATGCCTACGCGTAATACTCACCACAGGCGGTTTACGCTGCACCAATTGTGGTTCCACTTAAACACCACCTATACAGTGTAAACCAGAAGGAGACGTGAGTGGGGGCCTTTGTATTCAGCCAACCAATATCGGTTAGCCAGTTTGTAAGCTAGTATAGATGTAAAACCTATGAAAATAAGTAGAGGTCGAAACTGAGAAGCAAAATGCTGAAAATACAATCCAATAAATGGTTCAATATAGTTCATAATGTGATGGATGACGAAACCGGAGGCGCTAGTATTCCAACACTCGGTGAGATATAGCCAAAGCCCATGTTGTGAGCGCAGAAGACGCTTATCCTGCGAAGTTGTTTATTGCATCGAATCCCGTACAGATTATGTTAAAACATAGGATGACGAGCGCGTACATTCATTTGCACGGCTGACGTATATTCACACACATTTGCTCTGGTAACACGTCCCCCATAGTGCGTACACACTGTTTTATTAGTCGCTTCTGATCCATCGTCTTCCTGGCGTTGAGACTTGCCCTCTCCAGAATGTACGTACTATACTACTCACAAACGAAGCCGCCTGTTATACAACACACAACGGATAGATTTCGGAAAACATGGGCGATCGGACAAGCCATCGTCTATCGAACTCGGATCGACAGGCGAGAAATGGCAAGCAAAAGAGCTCACGACGGGAAGCGTCAGCCACATACACAAAACCAGTCAGAGTGTGGTGGATTATCAGGCCGGAGGTGCGAGTATTCCAACACTCGGCGGAATACCTCAACGCGGGGGGTAGGTACGTCCAAAAACGTGGGCGATCAGATGAGTCATCGCCCGACTGCCTCGATATGGCAGGAAAAATGGGATGAACGACCACATCGGACGTGCGATTATTCCAACACTCAGAGGAATATATCGACACGGTCGTGGAATACAGTCAAAGCCCACGTTGGATAAATTGTGGATAACACGAGCGACCGGACGAGCCATCGTTCAACGAAATCGGATCAACGGACGAAGAATGGCAGGCGGAAAACCCCTCGATAGAAAGCGCCGATCACACACATAAACCGGGCAGAAGTGCACACGACATGTGAGGGGAAACCTGGGGGGTTGTTCTGGACTAGAATTCTGACTCATAAACGCGACCGTACGCGTAGCATGGTAACTAGCGTGTTGGACAATAAAGATTGTGCTTTATTGGGAACTTTTTCGCTACAATTGCACCATCGGACGACCGTCCGGATCGTACACTTCCAGACCGTCCACTTCAAGTTCGGCGTTACAACTTGCTTGGGTAACATCATGGTATCTCAGTTTGTGACCACCAGGATTTTTATTGCTCACTTTTATTTATCCTTATAGCAGCTGCTTCGGAATCCGGTCATCACTCATCTGACGTGTCCACCATTAGCATGACCTCAATCCCATCTTTGTCCGCTTGCCGAAGTAGCTCAATGTTCGGAACCATATCTGACTATCGAATACCCTAGGTGCATCTTAGACACTGCGGATGGAACGATACGTTCCCTTGGTAGTGTCCAAATTTGACTGCTGTACAACAGCGTAGACAACACAGTTGAATAGTGGACAAGCAGCTTGTTTTTCTTCTTCAAGCTGTGGTTCTTCTATGGACGTCTTCGAAGACGTCCGGAAGTAACGCTAACGTTCACCACATGCGATCCACGGACAGATCCGTTGACAGATTGCTACCCAACTAGTCGTAGTCTACGCTGTTATCGGCAATGTCTCCATTGTTGCGGATTCAAGGTGCATGCACACCCCTCTCACTCGGAGTAAGCTGTATGAAAGACAGTCTTACCTGTGTTAATATCCAAACCAAATGTAGATGTTCTGTTTACAAAAGCCGTTTTCGATTGCTGAAGTTCATTTTCCCTGTATGCAAATAGCCCACTATCACCTTCAAATAACGGCGTGTGGATCGCTGAAGTACGTAACCGACTTGGGCGCGGAAACATCAGATGTTTAGCCGGCGACCATTCATGTGGTCTTCAATCTCAAAGCCGTCCTTGGAGCACTAAGGAGCAACTGTTAGGATTGCTGTCATAAATAGATTGAATACAGTTGGGGCTGAGACAGCGATGCTTCACGCTGTTGACTGTCAGAATCATCCTAGGTCGATCTCCATGATGATACCTTCTTCTTCACTCCCATATGCATTAGTCTAATCAAAATTGACGAACCTTCTTGTCTGTTGAAAGTTACCCAACCCCGTTCACAATGTTTCGTGGTTCACGGAATCGATCGCCTTGGTGAAATCCACTAACGACGCATACAGCGGCCGTTTGCGTTCGCGGAACTTCTGGATCTCTCGAGCGCCGGACAGCATATCGATCGCACTGCAACTCGCTCGGAGTCCACACTACTGCTGGAACACATCGATCTCCAACGCTTCTGCTTTGAGTCGGTCCAGCAGAGTGCTTGCTAGCATCTTACCAGCGCAGTTTTGCAAACTGATGCCCCTATAACTCTTGGCGCTTTGCTTGTTACCCTTACCTTCTGACAAAAGCGCGAACGAGGCATGTTTGGATTCTTGATAGACTGCTTCCTGCTTCCAGAAGAAGTGTACCAACTGGAGCGGAACGTGTTCCAAAACGGGGTACTTGTTCTTCAGAAGTTCCCCCTGACAATCCATTTTTACCTGCAGTCCTTCCTTTTCGCAGTTGTACAATAGTTCTCTGCACCGCTGGCAAATTTGGGGTGAGAGCAAAGGAAACCTTATCATCTTGTTGTTGCAGGCCATTCTCGGTCTCACAATTAATGCTTTCAGGACGATTCGGTTGGCTAGCAAAGTGCTTGCGCCAGACTTTCAGAGTGTCCTCTGGTTGGATGCACGAAAAGCCACAATCCTCGGCAGTTGATGTTTTAGCAAACTGGATGGGTGGACCAAAAATTGCTTTCATAGCATCGTGTTGTGCGTCTGCTGCACCGCACGTTGTTCAGTATGGCTACTGACAGTTGCAAAGTTTCGCATGGTGGCCAGACGAGGACGTGTTCACAGACTGTGAAAGCCTTGTCCGTTTTGCTGAGTAAAGTTGGTAGGTGTCGTCTACTTGTTTTGGCTATCCACAGCGTTGGTCTGGAACATTCTCTGACGTGGTATCTTATCTCAGCCAATAGCGGGTCTGTACCAAAAATTGGTTGGTTCTTCTTTTTTCTTGGAACTCGGTTGTTTTCTTCGTTTGTTTATTTTCTCCTCTGTTCGCCGCACATTTGTGTTCATTACTCTGCAACTTGATGCACCATTATCACGACCACCATCAGCTCTAACCATTGTACCCGCTGGCACGGCTGAAAGCTGGAAATGGCGATGACGATGAGGATGAATGAGAACACTGCAAAGCAGTTAACTAACCGGAACCGTTGATTTATCGGAAATGGGTGAACGTCGAACGCTTTTGTGTACAATGCATGACTTAGGTCGATACCGGTGTGTATAGTTCACGATGTTGTCAATTTGGCAGACCACACGTAACGAGACAGGTAAAACTGCTGTTAAGTATTTTCGTGCTATGTTACGGAGGTAATATCGGATTATCCTGTTACTGTCTATCTCGAGCAGCAGCCGATTCACTAAGCTGGATTCGCTGGCATTAAGAACATGTGTAAAACGCGCTCTGATTTGTGTATGCAATACTGTCTTGTGGATGTTTACTCGGTTGCTCATCTTGCGAGCTTTATTTATGAAAAAATATGAACTTAATCTGGACTGGAACCAATGCTCTGCCAGCTGATCTACAAAGACATACTGAGAGTTCAGAAATGTTAGATCTGGATACAGTTGTCCACTCATCCTTGTGTAATTTATTAAGTGGTCCAGAAGATAGACTGCCCAGGCAAACTTTCTCAAGCGGTTAACTCTCGGATCCATCAACGTATTACTGATACGTGGTCTTTAGGCGCTACCAAAACGCCGTGATCATTGTACAGAACCATGCAATAATGTGATATTACGCACATCGCTTTCAACAGGCAAATCGGTGTGGTAAAGTCACATCGCTCGGCTTGGTTCTCCTGCATGTGCTCACTTTTAGTCTATCATAAAGAATGCCTACGAACAGCTCACATTTATCTCATATCTGGATATCGCACCTACTGTTGTGTCTAAATGTCACGGTGACGGCTTTTTAAATACTCCTCGTTTAAGAATCTTCCAGACTTACGGAATTATGTTAGTACTATCACTTTGTTGTATTTAGTAACTTACAGTTAACTGCGTTTTCATCTGAGAGTCCAATTGCAGTTTGCTTTCTAAATGGGCTGTTCAAATCATGAATTAATTCAACTGTACAAATACTTTTGTTAACCTTGATTATTTTACGATCAAATAGGTGGGTGCACTCAACATCAGTCAGAGAGGTTGGGTGTTTTATTCTTGTACAATACATGGGTTAATGTATTGTTTAGTAAAGTGAATACTCTATGATGGAACGTTCCAGATTGACGCTATCTGTCTTTCCTGGTCTCTCGTACATCACTACTGTGCGGTTAATCCTCCTTGTGAGCAACACACAGTAACAAGGGATTGCATCGTTCGCCTAAGTTAAACTGTTGAATGAATAATGTCACTGTCGGGAGTACGATAACTTCTGATACTTCCCGATCGTTTATGCCGCGGAGGGGGTTGACTTGGGGGACCCCACCCCGAGTCTCTGACTCAAAAGTCTGACCAGCGAGACAACAGGACACCGGGTTTTCTTGGGGACCCCACCCGGAGCCAATGACTCAAGAGTCTGACTCATTGGGCAGTGAGAGAATTGCCTAGCCCGAGGGAGCAATGAATAAGACCTCGATGTCTCATCCTAAGCACTGCTGTGCGCAGTGGATGTACTTGAAGCGACATCGGGCTTTTGTGAGATATCGGATGTTTTTCAACCGTACTGGATAATGATAATACACCGGCGGTGACGACCAACCGTTGGCCAATCGGAGTGCTTCTTGTTTGAGGCTATATTTTCTTCCTGATACTGAAGACAGCAGTGCCACAACTATAAAAGTTGTTCTGCTGTATTCCCATAGGATTGTGTCTCACTACCTAAGCACTCCTATGCGGTTAGTGGTGCGACATACAATTCTAGGAGTGTAGCTGTTTTTCGTCTGACTGCTCTCCTTTTATCTGTCTGACAAGGTTGCACCTGGAAGGACTGGAGTCCTAGTCAACATTGCTCGCCAGATCAAAACAGTACACAAGCCCGATCACCTCGTCAAAGTAGCAGCATAGGTCGGGAGTAGCAGCATAGGTCGGAATAGCAGCTTAGGTCGAGTAGCAGTATAGGTCTCGGGCGTTCATCACTTCTAGTGGTGTTCGTCAGGGGTGTCCGATTTCCACCTTCCTGTTCAATTTTGTCATGGACGACATTTTGAAGGGTGCGCTTCGCGAATCCAGTGGGCTTGGTGTTGAGCTTCTTCTTGGCACTAGATTGACCGATCCAGAGCATGCGGACGACATTGTCTTACTTGACTCCTCTGCCGAAAACATGCAGACCATGTTGGATCAGGTTAGTGACCGGGCAGGTTTGTATGTAATAATGCGCTTCGCACCTTCAAAGTGCAAAGTGTTGCTTCAAGACTGGGGCATTCCCATTCCTACTTTCTTTATTGTAGCTAATTCGCTTGAGACTGTGAACAGTTTCCCATACTTGGATAGCGTTATCTCATCAGCTTGTAATGTTGTTGATAAGATATCAGCGAGGATAGGAAAGGTACGAGTTGCGTTTTCCAAACTGCGTCATCTATGGCGTCTGAAAGAGGTTTAGTTGTCGTTGAAGGGAAAAGTATTTAATGCTTTCTGTTTTGCTTTATGGTTCGGAAACGTGGCCTGTACTCAAGGAGGATATCAGCAGGCTTGCTGTGTTTGACCATCGTTGTCTCTACTAAATAGTCCACATTAAGTGGATTAATCGCATGAACAATGTGGCAGTTCACCAGCACATATTCCAGATCGCTCGGGATGCGCGATCAGTTGGTCAACAACTCACGTTGCCCAGTCTATGATGGTTGGGTTACATACTCCGTATGCCAGCTGAGTGTTTACCGTAGCGGGCATTATATATACTGAGACCACTAACAGTTGGGTGAAACCGCGTGGTGGTCAATCGACAATGTGGTCACGAAATATGCAGGCCTTGCCTGCTCGATTGAGCAGAGTGGGTAAGTGTCGGTTGCCTGGATGAGGTCCTCGTGATCACTGAACTCGCTGGTTAGAGACGCAATCCGAGACGGCGGTGTGTCGTAGTCAATGGCATACCTGTATCCGTACTATTTCTAGTTCTTCCGCCAAATCGTTTTTGTTAATTTTCAACCTTCTTAGTAGCGTTTTCTTGTAGGATATTCCACGTCATTGTTGAGGTAAGCGGCGGCCCGAACTCCAGTACCTTTTGATCAAGCTCATGGCTGCTATGATGATGATGTTGATGAAGAAGTTAAATTGTGCAATATATTTCCGCCTCGCGGGTTATGTCGGCTTATACAGCTTATAATCTAAAGAAATAACTTCAACAGCACTCCGACGTTTGCCGTAGCTTATCCCCTCCGGTTTCAGACACAGGTTACCTAGCAACCGTTCATACGTTAAGCTGTAATATTATAATGATATTTTTTTAACAGTCGTATTGTTATTCAACCACTTTGCTGGTGTAGTCGTGTACAGGATTGGAACGTTCGTTTCCTTTCAGTGATCTGTGTTACGTGCTCACTGCGGATGTGGTCTATCGTGTTCTTTCTGCAATTTTGTCGCACATGACCGAATTACGCTCGTCCTCCGTCCTGGTTCAGGCGCTCAACCGAATCCTACTAACACAACCAGCCTTGCATGAATTTCGAAACCGCTTGCGTGCCATCCGCACAGAAGTAAGTGTCTTTCGCACGGTCGTTAATCTGCCTTAATCAAACTTAAGTACGCACACTTCTTTTTACTCTTGAGCATTGTGGCTTTCGCTGCTGATAGCTGCTAAAATGGTGAATGCAATCCAAGAGTGTCCAACTTGTCTAAACTGAACTGCAGTTCAACTAGTCTACAAATAATTGAATGGTCTTCGCAAGTTGTTCGCGGGCCCGTAGTGTGTAATCCTATTGCCTAATTCCGATCGTGTCTGATTTCGATAACAGTCATGGCCCGGTTAACCGAAAGTAGGTCTGGGATACTTTGTAAATGTCTTCAAGACGCTATACATTGTAACTTGATGGTCCGAATGGATCAGAGGCAACCGAATGAAATTCGGAACAAGTTTCTGCATACTGCTACAAGACTATTCGAAGAGATGCTCACGAATGTGTGCTTGTACCGCTGTGTATGACTGTGTAAACTTAACAATGGGACAGGCACAAACCGGTCGCAGGATATTAACAGGTTGACCACTGAAGCATCAGTGGGACAAACATTGGGCCTGCCTTGTGTGATTTCTCACAGCAGCCAGCAAAGACTTATCGGACTGACCTGAACATAGTTTCATATCGCGCATGGTTTTATTTCAAATACAGAGCGGCGTCAATGATGTATTACAGGCAATTTGTCAGGATGAGAGATTTAATTACCAAAATGGACATAAGCGCATATAAATCTCCGAGGAACAACGATTTATTGGTGTGGTAGAGAACAAGAGGAAACCTGCGTGCAACGCGGCACTTGATTCTGCTCGGTTTCATAAGAGCTTTTGCCGGTTGTTGTGGCGGGTCGGAGTAATCCGGTTCAGTGTTTGACTTTAATCCGCCCAGCACCATGTATATGCTGTGGATTGCGACATCCCACTGGTGCGATCTTCAGATCCCAACGTGTTCTATTACCGCATCTTGTCTGTAGAACGAAACGGCTCGACAATAAGGTCATCACACGTTGAAACAACATAAGAGACATAGATCCCTTGTGAAAAAGATTCGATACAGCCTAGAACAGTACGATAAGGTTTGGTGTACAGCCTTTGTATGCTAACTCTGCTCGATTAAGGTAAATCCTCTCACTGGAAATCCTGGGGAATGTTTTTGGTTTCACTCCCTATTGTCAGGTTCTCCATGTAATGTCGAAATGCGACGATCGATCGACACATTGTTGCATGATGCTGTAATGCCTGAACTGGGCAAAATATGATCAGGATCTTTATATGTTGATTGTGAGTCTTCAGAGTTTGTCACAAATAAGTTTAACATAGCCAAAGCTGCTTTGTTGACATCCATGTGCTCCAATGTTCATGCATACTGCTGAAGAATTTGCGAGTCACTCAGTGCTCTTGACTATGGCCTAGGTGACCTATGCTAAATGGAGGCAATTCACATTCTCTGGTTGCTCACCACGGACTGAACATGACTGAAGAATAATCAACGTAAATTCGCGACATGCCAGGGCGGTTGAAGTGTTATTGAACAACGGCTGTAAAGGGTTTTTTTGTCCGAGTCGCAAATAAAGTCTGTTCGTATCCTGTTTATGAAAACATCAAGGTTAGTTAGATCATTCTTCCTGAGTACAAAGGTGCGAGTAAGTATGCAATAAAGGTGTACTGCTTACCACCTCCGTACTGAGGTTATTTGGTTGTTCTGAAGGTTTCAATTTTCCGGCCACTCCAATACTTTAGAACAAGGTCTTATTGTTTTGATAAAGCTGTATTAAAATCACAAGCCTATTTGGTCCAGACAAAACGGTAGTGAAATATTTATTACTTTTGAACGGTCCTGGTAATTTTCATCTTGATGAGTAATGGAGGATTTTGGTTTTTTAAAATATAAACTGAACGTTACTCGCAATTGATCGTAGTTGTCACATCCCCATAGACTTTCCAGTTAACTCTTTTCGAAAAGAAGCACTAGACTCGATTTTATTTCCTATTGGATATCGCCAAGATCGGGGCTAGAACTCTAACCACTTTTCATGAGGCAACCGCGATTGTAGTTAACAGAACATTTACTGTATCCTTTTTGATGCGATCGGGTGACTGAGCACTACTCATCAGCGAATGTGGCTGAGTATATACATGTGATGATTCAGTCGTGCATAATGTGGGGTCAATGACAGTGGTCAACACGGTTGCCTTGTGAAAGTTTGCTTGGAGTTGTAGTCCTGGCAGTGGCAGGAATTTGCACTACTGACAAGTCCTAACAAGGGCGAAACTCTGGTCTAGTTGTTCTGCCGTCCAAAACGGGCCTGTGAGAATGCGAAAGCTGCGATCAATTGTGGGTGGTGTTCAACTTGAAATTAACCAAATCTCCGACTGCTCGTCAGTAATATAAAATATCGTCTAGCAGGTTTAATGAAATTGGAGATTTCGACCTGTCTAGGAAGTCCTAATCGCGGGGTTATCGATTGGAGTTAACAGACAGTAACTGTGTCTCCTATCGAGACGATCGGGTAACCTGATCATTACGTTATGGACTGTCAGACAGGAAGTGTGAGCATTTCAACTCCCCTCGGAATACTTCAACACAGGGGGAGGTACTTTCAAAAACCCACAGCGACCGGATGGAGGACGTTGTGTGCGACCGGATGAGTCATCGCTCGACCGGATCGGACCGATGGGCGAGACGTGGCAGCCAAAATAGAATGGATGACCAACTTGAGGGCGTGATTATTCCAACACTCTCAGGAATATCTCGATACGGCTGTGGAGTACTGTCAAAGCTCACAGTGGATAAACGCAGGACAACACGAGCGACCGGACAAGCCATCGCTCAACGAAATCGGATCAACGGACGAGGAACAGCGGGCGGAAAACCCCCGGATAGAAGGCGCCAATCACACACCTAAACCGGGTAGAAGTACACACGACGTGTGAGCGGAAACCGGGGAGGTGTTGTGGACTGGAATTGTGATTCAAAATCGCGAATATGTGTGTGGCATGGTAACTAGCGAATTGGACAATAAAAATCGTGCTTTACTGGACGCCTTTTCGCTACAATTACTCGCAAGCGAAAGTGGCTGGGCGTTCACGTGCAATGATAATTCGGTCGTGCCTAATGTGAGGTCAGTGTCGCAGTGGTGAACACAGTTGCCTCATGAACAGCGTGGCCGGAGTTCTAGTCCCGGCAGTGGCAAAGATTTGTACTACTGATGAGCTCTAGTCAGAGCGAAACTCGAGTCTAGGGCTTCTTTTCGAGAAGGATCGACGGGAAAGTCTATGGGAGTGCGATAACTACGACCAATTGAGAATGATATTCAAATTTTATAAAAAAAATTCCCATCTTTTTTTCTTCCCCTTGGGAGTGCGACATATTAGGGAGTTGACTGTGTGATATCTGAGGTTTTCGTGTAAAATGTGCGGTATAATTTGTTGTCACGCACGAGGAAATTACTACTCAGAATTGTCCGGTAATAATAACACTGATTAACGAGTCCATGATCGTAAACTGTAGCCCCGGTTATTTCAGTTGTTGCTGGTTTATTTGAGGCAGTATGAGGGTACCTAACCCATTGCACCTGGCTACATACATTTCATGATACACAGCTGAATGAGCAACTGGTAAAGAGAAATTCAGCCGATCATTTACCCACAATCAATCAGTCTCGCAGTTTGAAACAATCCTTTTGTGATTGTTAGCAGTAGTGCGTTCCACAATTCTTATTGACCGATTTTCTTACTCGCCCTGACTTCTCTTTTTGTATTTATTGTATTGTCATTTGAAGCATTGAGTTCCTTTTATCTACCTTTTGATCTAGTTCGCTTGTGCGCGACGGACTCGTTAAATCTGTTGTATTTAGTTCGGTAATGAGACACTAAAAACTAGCTTGTTTGCTGTGTTTCTTCTCATGAGTAAACCGTACATATCTACGGTACTAAAACAGATGTTGTTCGCCATTTGCTATCCTTACGATTTGGGTGGGTATTTTCGATGTGACCAATTGGTCAAATTAGGCGAAAAGTTTGGAACGAATTGCTGGTATGTCGTTCCTTAGCGTAATTTTCTGTGTTGTGGCTCACATGGGCAGTCGGACAGTTCGGGATTGGTCACGTTACGTGGATTATCCCGAACACTCGTTATTTCAGTTTGTTTGCCCTTTTACAGGTGTTTTCGTAATTGCGTTTGGTGGATTTGTTAAGTAATTCCTTACGCATTACCTCACATCTAGTTTGCAAGCATACTCCTATCCTAGTATCACGCTCTTGGCATTTCCTCACTGTAATTACTCGGGTTATTGTTTACGACTGTGAAATCTAGCCCCCGATAAACTTCGTGTGTATCCGTTCTTTGTCAGTCATTGTCCGCTTAGCATAGCTAATGTTTCGCCACAACACCATGTGAGCCATGATGAGATCCGACGTGGTGTGTTGGGAACAGATTATCCTTCCTCTTTACGCCAATAGGCTTCAGTTTTTCAATCAAGACAGCTCAAATACGTTTTATGCATACTTACTCAGTGTCTATCGTATTTCACCGTATTTGTGCTTCCCTAATATGGTTGGATATAACGAAGCAACGAACAGCCCTTGATTTAGGACAGATGTATGAAGAACCTATCATCATATTTGACCTCTGTTAGTCCTATCCGACTTGGGTCTAACAAACTCTGATCGTCCTTAGCTGGAACACTACAGGATATGGCTACAAACCGAAATCAGTGACGAAAATGCTGTTATGATTCCTGTCGTGACCTTTGTTAATTTGTTACAGTCTGCTATGATTGTTTGTTGGCATGTCAATTTGCTAAGGTTAGGCTTGTCTAGTTTCAGGTTGTTCAACTGTGTGATTGTTTAGATTCACATTGTAGTCGGTCTCACATTTTCTTCGTTTTGAGATTTCATCTGTTCTCTGTTATTTTCTGTTCCACATCCCAATCCATATTATCAAATTGTTACATTCGACCAATCGAGACGATAGCCTCTTTATTGACGAACGATTTGATTTGTGTTGTGTGATTTACGTTAATTTATCTATTTATTACCTATATACAACGTCTTCATCGGTCCCCCTCATTATCGTTATGTCACGCGGATGATATTTTCCTGTTGACCGTAAAAGAGACGATTCAGTGAGTTTTGGCATCTTCTGGAGCTATCTCCTGTTTCCTTCTGACTCATCAAACCGTTCTCCTGTCCACTGAGTAGCTGGCTCTTTCTTAAACTCGCCTCGACTTTGTTTATTATTCGTATAACGGTTAAATCATCTCGAGTACACCGTTCGTGTTATATATTGACCCCGTTTTGATCCCACAGTTGCATTATTTCGGACTGTGTTGGCTGCACTGTTTAATGTTCATTTGGCACATGCATCAGTAAGTCCGTTGGTTCTATACACTTGAGGTTTCTACGAGAAATCACGATTAAGGTTTGTTACATTTGTATTGTTTATTATTGCTCTGTTTGGTATTTTAATAAACCATTGTCCTCACTACTGTCTCTGGCCTTTTATTTATTGGCTTCAGTTAAGCTATTTGGCGTCAACCATTCGTTCGGTTGACATCAATCGGTTGCTTGCGCTCGACAGTGAGACATGGTCCTATCGGCAACACGTTACTCACTGTTGCGTTTAAGCATCAATGAGAACCACTGATGTTTCGCTGTCTGTAGTTGATCTATGGTGATACTGACTGTGTCAGAGATCGCTTTTAAAGCAATCATCATCATTATCATAGACAGCAATGCAACATTGGTTCACACTGATGCTTAACTGCCACACAACCACGAAGAAGAAGAAACAAACCTTGTTCAGGAGGGGAGAAGAGAAAAAGGGGGAGGGGACCTAGTCACTAAAAATAGCTACGTCTCTATTCAAACATACAACATCAAGGCGCCTACACCTTGCAAACAAAGCAATCAATAAAGATCCAGACAATCAACAGCAAAAAATTGTCCAAACCACTGCCAGAAACGTTTTCTTCTTATTATACATCCTTTTGTTTCCGCCCACTCGTTTTCTTTGTTCACTGTTTTTACTTCATGGTTTTGAATCGACACTCAGTCTGTCATTCCGTTCTTGTTCGAAGGTAGTTATAAGAATAATCTGTACTGTCTTGACACATAATGTTTTAGGTTTCATCTCCATGACACATCAGTCCTTCATTTCTTCCTGTTTTTCTCACAGGATGATTGTCATCTACTTGAACGTCTCTACCGCGCCTGGTGTCACAATCCTGTTGCTCTACTGTCGTTGTACATGCTCACTCAGAATTATCAGCAGGCCAACAGATTGATCAAATCATTGTATCCTTTCATACGAGCTCATGTTCATGAACAACGTTGCATCACCTGTTCATTAGCACATTTCCTGATCAACAATACTTTCCGAATGGGAATGCAGCAGGTATTCAGTCAATAGTAGTGTTGCGGCTTTCTCTCGTTGCGTGTGATAACTGTGATAGTGACGTTTGGCCGTCATATGTAAACGTTTTCTTCTACATTCGTTACTTAACGTTGAATTGTAGCTGTTTGTACCTCACTACTTACAGTATGACATCCAGTCATACAGCCATCCATCATGTGAGACACGCAAGATGGCCACGAGGTATGTCCTAAGTAGGACTAGTTTTTCTGAACTGATGAGACGGTTGTAAGATATCCGCACCAAATTTAGTACAAATGAATTCAAATATTTCGGGCGTCGTGTTTAACGTGTTATTGATAAATGGATTGAGAATAACACAACGTTACGAGCAAGTTGTGATACTCTACGTTTCAACCACTATGGGTGACCTTCCTCAGGAACGTTGTAATCGAAAGCATATTATCAAAAAGACTGTTGTTTGAGCGGTCGCTTACGAGCACGTATAGTGTCAGTTGCACTTTTGCGGTACCCAGGATTAGATGTTTGGGATGGTATTTATACTATGAACCCTTTTCGTCAACTTGGAAAAATGGCAGCCTGTTATGTAGACAGGAGACTTTATTCCACTCAGTGACTCTGATTTCGAATAGTTGATCTCAGTGACAATCAGCGAACTGTTAGACAACCGTTTCGATCTGCTTGAACCTCATCGGTACCACACGTGCGAGCGATTCGAGCTTACAACTTGTGAGCAGGTGTCGGAATAGTAGTCCAAACACTTGCCCACCAGACCAAGGATTCGCGATTATTGTCTTCACCCATCATTGTTGATCTCAAGCCTAGTCATTGCTGTCCAGTTACATAAGACGACTGCATCTTACACATTCCACCACCTCTATGGTATTTTAACTTGCCCAGTAGTTCGTGAACTCTACTATGTGATCATCAGTATTGGTTCTATGCCTGGCTATTTCGAATGATTCCATACTGTTTTGGATAGCTCAATTTCATCTTGCTCATGTATACGTGAACAGATTGTACAAAAATAATTATTATATTCTGTGTGTGTGTTGCTGACGTAACCCCGAGTTCGCTTGACATCTCGCTTACGTGCTTCTCGGGTTGACGAGTTTCTGTCCCCGATGTGGCGGTCGTGTTTATTTTCTTTGGTCGCCCTGAACAAACGCCTTGACTTTAATTGATTGCTGTCCGATGGTTGTCCAAGTGGAGAGATTTATATGACCGTGGATACGTTGGTTGAAATGGATCAACTCATTCAACTAATCGAATCGCCAATTTTCTCCAGTAAGTTTACCATTTATTTTATAATCAGATGACTTGATGCCAGTACCGACACCCACCGCTTCGGGTTTATACCATTTTTATCTTAGTTTTCAGCTAAAAAAATTTAAAAAAATCCCCGTTTGCATTACATGGGAGCAACAAACGCTTAACCGTGTAAACTGAGCTGTTCTCACTGAGGTACTGAACCGGATTTTTTGACCTTTCATTTATTACGCTCCCTACTCTGTGGCTTTAATCCGACTTGCTTTTATGGCATAATGCATTGATGAAACGGTTTCAACACATAAATACTTTGCAACTGCTTCAAAAATAATCACTCGTTGTACATTGGTTGGATACGTTATTGAACTCCGCTGTTCTCCGAAGCGAAAAGACATACAATGTACGAAAGTTTTTACCCTGACTACCTCCTTGAGAAAACTACACCTCTCAGAGTTGTACAGGGAGTATTTTTCGAGGACTGCTACGAGGAGGTTCCTTCCGTTAAAAAGCTTTACACATTAGCCGCAGGGCGCGGTTTACTAGGGTACGTAAACGAGTTCGTAAACAATCGTCACATCTTTCTAATGCGTTAAAATGTGTTCGTCCACGACATTGTTTCTTTTAGCTCGACTATTTTCTGTTTGGTTCATCTCTAGCTCGCAATAGCCCGTAGTACCCTAATCCGTCTGCAGTTATGCTGCTGTTTTGTGGCAAATGTTGAAATATCACTACGACTAATTTATTTGTTTTCCATCTTAGCCCGTGTAGCTTGTAATTATCAGTGTTGTTAATCTTGGCCGATGATGCTTAACCGTTTTATGGTGTTTATGCAATCCGCGAGAAACCAACAGTGATGAACACTTAGTGGTTATTCTTCTTTCTAGGTTCTGCAGCAATTAACAATTAGCTTAACTCCGATATAATCCCAGTGTTAATTCGGGCTCCATAAAGTGTCTTACTCCCAAGAAGAAATAGTTCCACTTTTGTTCAGCGAGACTGAACATCGACGTGGTGTGACGGATTGCGCACCTCGATGACCTGTTGGGCTAGGCTGGGCAGTGTGGCCACCACACCGACAGAATCACTCATACCAGGCAGGCCAATAGGTAGAGGTCTGACAAACCACAATCCCCTGATACTCCAGGTTGAGGGTCGGAAGAAGATTGGCATCTTCTTCCGGAATAAGTATCAGTTCTGGTATACTGTCACCCACCCGCTGCCTTGTGGTACAGGCTTTTGAGCCAAAGGTTTTGGTTGAGAACCCGAATCGTTCTCTTGCCTAGGTCTGGGCTTCGTGGCAGTATCTGAATAATCACAACACAGGTAGTTCCATATTGCATTGGTCGTCTCGCAGCATAAACTGGGTCGCCCTATCTGCTGCATACAGCAGAGTGGACAGACGAAAACATGCTACTGCTGGCCTCATCCCACTGTTCTATTAACTTTAGCTCTCAGGCCTCTCCTAACCTCCACTTCTGTTAATTACTCTGCAGGTCCACCAAATAGATATAGCTAATCATAGTAACATTGAGCTGGTAAGTTCTGTCTCTTGCCATTCAGCTTCAGGCCTCCCTCGTCCCTTGTTTAGACCTAAAATGTGAGTTAATATAGGTGCGTATAACGTTCGCACTCTAAAATGGATTGGTCAACAAGCCGCTCTTACACAAACGTTAGGCTCGTTGCATATCGACGTCTACTGTATCTCGGAGACTAGAATGCAGGACAGCAGTCAATGTATGGAGCTAACAACATCTTCACTACCCACTCTATATCGGTTATACACTTCGTGTGGCTCCACGGCTGCCACTACCGGTCAGGCTGGAGTAGATATATTCCTTAGCACGACAACTGTAGCCGCATTATTAGATTGCTGTTAACAGTAGACTTTGTGCTGTCCGCTTGGCAGGTTCTGTTAACGCTAGCTCTAGATGCAGAACCTTCAGAAATCTATTCATTGTGTCTGTTTATGGTCCAAATGACGATAGTGACGTCGGCTTCAAAGGACGTTTTCTATTCGGATCTGGCTGCCATCCTTCGGTCGACAGTTGGCTGCGATGTGGTCGTTCTGGCCGGAGATATAAGCGCTCAAAGTGGCTGCCTTGGTGAGGCTAAGTCTCGTTAGATGGCAGGTTTAGGATAATACCACATCACTCGGATAATGCCGGGTGACTGTTACAGCTGTGCGCTGAGCATAGGCTATTTTTAGCCATCACTAGTTTTAAGCATTGTGCACATCGTTGTTACACTCCGTACCCCCTTCATCCGAATCAGGCCTGGTCTTAGATAGACCACATAACTGTTAGTTATAAGTGGCGTAGTTCACTTCAAGTCTTTTGTTCTTATTGGAGCGCACACTTGGATTCAGATCATGCGTTGCTGCGTCGCCGTTTCGTTCTTACTTTTGACAAAGAAGAACAGGCAGGGTTTCGCCATGGACAGGAATGTATAGGACACACTGTTATTCTTAGTCGAATTCCGGAACAATGTCATGTATACCGCCGGCCTACAGTTGCCGTATTTCTCGACGATAAAAATGCCTTCGATTCGGTGGATCGATCTACACTTTTAAAGTTGCTTGAACGCAGAGGTGTACTAACCAGGTATGTGAACATCCTGTCGGCGCCTTATTCCCATACTTCATCTCAGGTTAGGGTTTACGATGAACTGTCTGACAGTTTCAGCACTGTGAGTGGCTGTCCTTTTTCACCGTTTCTGTTTAATTTTGTGATGGACGATATAATGGAAGATTGTCTTCGACACCCAGAAGATGCCAATGTGGACCTCCTGTCTAGTGGAAGACTGACCGACCTTGATTATGTTGACGACAAGGTGTTGCTGTTTGACACTTTCCAAGCAGCACAAACAATGCTAGTCTCTATTTCACGCTCTGCTGAATGTTGTGTAATCCGCTTTGCAGCCCCGAAGCGAAGTGCGATGTACTTTTGCAAGCTTGATGTGATTACGTAGGTTTATTATTAGATAATGAAAACATGGAGGTTGTTGACCAGTTTGTGTACATGGGAAGTTGCATCAGCGGCGGCGGCGGAGATGTAGAGAATGAAATAGAGGCGCGTATTTTTGAGGCTAGGGCGGTGTTTGCTAATCTGAGACACCTATGGCGACAGAGAAATATTTCCCTGAAACTTGAGGGTCGCGTATATAAGGCGACAGTGAGAGCTGTATTACTTTACGACAGCGAAACATGGCCGCTCAGAGTAGAAGGCGTGAACCGTCTTCAGGTATTTGACCACCGGTGTCTGCGTTCAGTCGCTCGTATTGGGTGGCACAAACGAGTGAGCAGCGAGGAGGTTAAGGAGCGGGTGTTTGGCACTGATTGTCAAACGAGTTCTTTTGTTCAGTCACTACATTTGCACATGCTGAGGTTTTTAAGTCATGTACTAAGGATGCCAGCTAATCGTTTGCCATACCGAGTACTGTTTACCGACGCTTCGACCGATTGGTGCAAGGTGCGAGGTGGACAAGTGATTAAATGACGTTGACAAACGAAATCGTTCACGAAAGGGTTGGGCACTGTAGATCGGGTTCGTCTCCCGGGCTGGAGCCCTCGCGACTCACAGAGTTGATGGGTTGAAACTTTAGGTGAGATGGTGGCTAACCGAGCTCAGTGGCGTGAATGTTGTCGTTGTTTGTCCGAGTTGTTTTTGAAGTGAGTGCACTTAATAACGCGGGGCAGTGAAAGCCGTGAGGAAGCTGTCTTGCTGATGATGCCTTATTTTCACTTACAGCTCGGTTGTTTATTTGCAAGGTGTAGGCGCCTTGATTTTGTATACTTGAATATAGACGTAGCTATTTTTAGTATTTAGGTCTCCTCTCCTACACTTCTCTCTTATAGATGGTTTGCTTCTTCGTGTTTGTGTGGCAGTTAAGCATCAGTGTGAACCACTGACGTATTACTGCCTGTTATGATGATGATGGTGATTGCTGTCTTCTTCGTGTGTTTCTTATTGATTGTCCGATGCAAGAATGAACTGCATTTTCTATGCGCATCTAGAAGGAGGATCCTTGCCCGATTTTTAGAGGAGATTGGATACATTGGTCCAGTAAGAACACTTCACTCGTGCTTCATTGGCCACGATCGGCCAGTTTGTTTGAAGGGGGTGCAGTTGTTCTAAATTCATAAGGACGAAGTAATACCGACGTGACATCCATTCGTGGTGTCCATTTTGAGTGAAAGTGGGTGGGATCAGTGAGTCATCGTTGAAGACGAATAACACGGTTAACCGTACAAGAAGCTCCAGGTTATGAATAGTTCCCAAACTCACACTGATTATCTTACTTGAGACGTCAGTTGGATTTCTTGCATTCCTGTAGTATTTGATAAGGGTTTCCGATCGTTCTTGGAAGCCCTCTTTTCTGTGCGAACGGCACGGTTGGGTCGTTAGACCAATAAGTAACCAATAGAGCGGAAAGTTAGCTGGATGTAGACAGAATGAGCAAGACGATCTAATAATTAGATAAGAGGGTGGTTCAGTAAATCAGTGAAAAGCCAGTGCTCCTTCTGGAGTCTGGTATGCCGATCAGGGGAACGTCTGAGGAAAAATGTCACATCACAACCAATGGAACAAGGATCATTGATACGATGAAACAAAGCTTGACAAAAGGTCGTCGTTAATGAGAGAACGATACAGACATCGGATGTATATGTTAATTGGGAAAATACTAATGACAATCACGCATTAGAAGAGGACATGCCAGCTAATATAGCGGCTTTTGTCCTAATTAGGCAATGAATAACAAGGTGTATCGTTTATTTGCCACGAATTTGAGTGAATAGGACAGTAAAGCGGTATCACACAATGAACGTTCGGATAATTTTCACCGTCTTAACGCATGCATTCTGTAAACTTTCTGGAAGTCAGCATGAAAAGCAAATTAGGCAGCATGGGAAGCCAAAATCTCAAAGTTCATAGTTCCTGTGGCCGTGATCCTGGCAAATCTATAGGCAGTTGTTTCAGGACACTGCACTGGTTTGAACTCTGGCTTAAATGAGCAGTCTGACCATGGATCCAACTGATTAAAACCATATAAACAAGTGCAATGGATGCGCGAATATAATGTTCTTCACATTCTGATTAACCCTAGATAGGTGAATCAATACCCACAGCATGAAGTTTTTGTGCCACGATCTTTTAAGAAAGATCACTATGTTCGCTGAGAAATTTCCACCGAGGACACCATTTAGGACGACTTAATTTTGTTGGAGACTGCATTGCAGCTGAACTGTCACCTAAATTGTTTACTGTGAACTTCAAACAGCCTCGTGACGTTAGAATGCCGATGAGCAGTAAGGGATGTTGGTTAGTATAAACTGTACATCACTTATAGCTGATCGCGCCTGTCACACTCATTAACTTTTCTAGTCAGCCATTCTATGGTAAGAAGCTATACTCAAGTTTCGCTCTTGTTAGAACCCGCCGTCAGTGCAAATCCTTGCCACAACCGCAATTAGAACTCCAACCACACTTTCATGAGCCGACCGTGTTGACAACTACGCCATCGTGCCTACATTAGATACGACTGAAGTTTCATGTACAAACGCTCAGACACATTCGCTCTTGAGTAATGTTCCGATTGATTGGTCTCCTCGAGATGAGACACAGTAACTGCCCTGTCAATTCCGATCTATGACCCCACGACCAAGACTGTGCTGCGAGTTTTAATCACAGAAGCCACTTACTTGAGCGATATTTCAATTATAGGTGACGGAGCGTTCAACATTATAGCCTCATGAAAGCGTGGGCGAAGTTCTATTCCCTACACTGGCAAGGTAATACACTACTGACGAGTTCCATCAAGAGCTGAACTCGAGTCTAGTGCTTCTTTCCGAAAGAGGCTGACTGGGAAGTCTATGGAAATGCGACAGCTGTGATCAGTTTTGGATGATGTACAATTTTTATGGAACTGTAATTGATCGCAAACCACCCAAAACTACCGTCGTCTACGGGGTAACAGCATGGCAGCCTGCTCAAAGATACTGCGTAACTGTCAGAATGATCGATAAATTTCTGTCACGAAAACTGTGACAGTCTGAAGGTCAAAAATAGCTGATCATATCCGTGGTGGTAACCGCTGTGGTTTGATCGCAACCACCCACGTGCACAAATGTTGACAGTTCCGTAAGACTAGTTAATCTTTTCAATCGTTTAACTTCGTCACGGCGAATACAAACCTTTGTTGTGGTATATTAACATTTCATCAATTGCAGACGAATAATGCAGATTATATGAAACCGACAAGCAGAAACAGATCGAAAATGGATATACACGTATTCACACCATTTATTATGTCAATACCACGGCAACCCTATGGCTCGCTCAAGCCACGTTTGGGCATACAACACTGGATGATGAGTTTGGATCAGTAATTTAAACTGTTTTGTCACCAGCCGTCTTGTGTGCAAATCTGCCTGTTTGTTAAATACTGCCCGTTTTATTCAACAACAGCGATGGTATGCAAGCATGATGTTTCGATCAATTAAACCACTGAGAATGAACATTTGCTAACTGTTAAGTCGTTCTTTCAGCGACCGATACTACACAATATTATTGGTTTCAGTCGGTCAGAAGAAGTCATCACTCCAACTGCGTTCATTTTTCGTACTTCCGAAATAAGTGAAGAGCGTTTGCTTTGTTTCTGGTGAAGAACGAAATATATGCTTTCGCATGAGTATAGTCTAATTATTAACATCTGATCAGGTGTTTGGTCTGCGAACTTGAAAGAAACCCACCAGAATTTCTACTTTAGTCTCTGTTGCCAATGAGAGGCCTTAGCCATGTCTGCTGGTCGTGACTCTTTCTTTAGCGGTTTGTACGATTCTCGTTGTTCGTACGAATTCACAATGGTTCATGTGGTATCATCATTTAGTGACCATCATTGATGCTAGCCGTCTTACGCAACTGTGTAGTTATGGATTCAATGACTCCAAGGCACGGATGTCAAATGCGATGTTGTACCGAGAGATGTGGCAGGAAAATAAACGTTTCTAGTGAGTGTGACGAAAATCATTAGTGATGTTGTGATGAGGACAACATTTGATTGATATTTCAGGTTCAAGCCATATAATAAATTCACTGCACAACCAGTGACATCGCCCAAGCCTAATTTAGAGATGTTTTCTTCCACTGAATGAATTTATCGGGATTTTTTGTAAATTCTCCTCATGAAACATCTATCCAGTTAGTTGTATCTGATTGGGTATTACTCTACTCTTTCCTGGTCTTCCACAGCGCTCCGAATGCACTTATTGGATAAGCGGTACAGCGCAGATCTTCGAGAAACACTCTATTGTCTCCTAATGTGTCTACCGCAGACAGAAGCCTTTCAAACACTGTGGAGACGACTGCAGTGCATCCCGCCTGTGTCCAACTTATCAGATTGGGAAGTGTGAGTCACATTTGATTGTTTTATCGTTTGATTACATGAGTATGTAATCACGCTTAACAGTAAATTAGTAGAAAAGCTAGTCGTAGCTATTTGCCGATCACTCCTAGAGCAGGATCCATATAGTAAATGACTGCTGTCTCTTTAATTGAGTCTAGTCCAGTAGCTTGCTGGTTAACAGTATTACAGAATCGAATACTTGAAACACTGAGATCTCTTTAACCACTTCATCAGAGCAGAAAGGAGACACATATTGCGATATGTTAACATTTCATTTACTCTCTTCAGTCGCAAACGTAAAACATGCCAGTTGTATACATCATACAGAAAAGGACAAACAGGGACTAGACACGCCTACAAGCACACCAGTTATTATGTAGTCACGACCATGGCAATCCGATAGGTTGCCTCAAGCACTTTTGTGCATATAACGTCGGCTAGCAAATTCGGATGAGCATCGTTTCGCGGACAGCTAATAACTTCGGGGTTCGATTACGCAACAATATCTTGAATGAGTTTACTGGGTCAACTTGGTGACCTGTTGTTAGGGGGCAAATTCACCAAAACTATCTAGTCAGGACATTGGTGACGGCTGATGAAATCCGACATCAACAAAGCACTGAGGGACACGTCGGACCAACTAGCAGGAGACGTGAAAGTAAACGTGGGTATCGCACTAGGAGCGTAGGTGTCACGCTAGCCCGAGTCATCTGTTGTTTCAACCACTTCGGGATGTGTTCGGCGACTCGCTGTGATAGTTGTCGATCTGTTCTGCCTATGTAAACGTCACTACAACTACAAATGAACTGGTACACAACATGGGAGGCAGAACAGTTTGACAGATCACTTTCGCGATTGCGGAGAACTGGTCCTCTGGTGGTTTGAAATAAACGCAACTGCGCAACCGTATATGTTCGAACCAGAGCATACTTTAATTGGTGCTTTATGTCGTTGGCTAGATGGTCACCTTTGAATAAAAAGAATAGGAAAACGTCCTTCTTTTGAGCCGTCCTTATGGGCTCAGTGCTCTTTTCCACCATATTACGTACCTCAGTGAATTTGTCAGGGTATCTCTTTGCTAGTAAAGTTTGTCTCAGCAACTCCTCGATTACTGAATACCACAAACACCTTGACAGCATGCACTAACCAGTCCTGTTCGACCGGGTTAAGAGGATGAAGTCCGATTAAAAATCCTACGGGAACGCATGTTGAAATTACCCAGTCTGATGGCGATGAATTTAACGTTTTCCGAGATGCTGTACCGATCGGTTATAACTTCGTAGATAACTCGCAACGCTCAATAAAATTTAAAGTTAGTGTCAATGAGATATGCAGCAGTGACGTTTATTCAATCCTTGCGACTTTTATGGTCGCATATCAATATTGACTACCGTGGATCCACACAAAAATTTGTTACGTAATCCTCATTGAACATCCAGTCCACTCCTGGTCGATTATATGGATTAGAGTGTCTGGGCTTACTTCCATACTCTTCAAATCACTTCTTGTATTTCGCATGATGTTTCACGACCTGTTTTGACGAAACATCCACCATTGTGTTTGTTGAGTGATGGAGTATATCTCTCATATCGTTACTAAAAGTTACTATATCGATCCAACTCATCGGGGCTTGCTATTTCCCGTCAATCGGCGGACTGTTCCATTTAAACTGATATCAGATCAAATAGACTCCGCGGTATCTGCAATCATATATCTCTTGTGTACGTGGTATTTTCGCTGAACGTTGACTGCCTGTCTATATGCAACTTTCTTCAGTGTTTGCGAGTACGAAAATTTTGATGTTTAAGTGGAAAACTTAATTTTGGTTACACTAGTAAAGAAGGAAAGTGAGTGTTTAAAGTGAACGTGCAAATTCTAATTCACCTGACATCCACATTGTGTCAATTCCTCAGCTGGTCAATATATGAAGCTGATCGTTATTTCTATCGCCCCTTCTTTGCAGACATTCTCGTTTCTTTGTTCTTTAGGGTGCACCTTCCGAACTACTTCGATTAATATTCACACACCGTGGTAAATTTGAGCAATAATTCCTCGTTTGTCATGAGGTCACTCAACACTGTTGATAGATACGATGGTCTGACTGATTGATTTTCTCAGAATTTGACGTGAGTGACCAACCATCGTTGTATTTCGGGGTGATGGTGGTAAATTAAAACAGTAGATATGTAGTACCTCTGCTATTCACGTCAGCCGTGTAGTCGAGTCTAAATTATAGGCTATTGTACATTAATTTCATACTTTGTCTTATTTTTATAAACACTTTACATTAATTGCTTTTGTACAAAATGAACACGACTTGTTTGAATTGATTCAAGCTAGCAATGCACATTTCGTGCGCGCGTACCGTCTCCTTGGTGCTGTTGCCTAATCTGGGCCGGAATTATTTACACTGAATTATTCGGTGACTGTTTTGAACTGGCTGTTCGTGTTCGTATTGTTATATAGGATGAGTTCCCTACAGTCATCGGGCTCCAGCCTTCCGATTGCAATCTCACCGGGGTAGCCAACAAATTAAGTGGCTTCTGCTGGATATTTCGTGTCACCAGAATGTAAACGGAGTGGAGCTTCAACTCCCACAACTTTCAAGGACGTGTACCATTAATGAGCACTAACGAGGACGAAATTCGAAGCTGGTGTTTCTTTCGGTAGTAGGCCAGTTTTGTGTTCATTGTGAGTGTATATGATTTGAATTGATATAAATCCCTGAACTTCTGTCAGTTATTTTAAATCACGATCAGTTGGTTCAATGTAATAAATGGTAGATTTAATCTCACTGAGTATTCGTGTTCAAGTGGTTATTGGTGTTTTGTTTAGCGCACTACTCTTATAAGTATGTTGGCCGGAGTGGAAATTCCAGTTCGGACGAGGATATACACCACTATTTAACCCTGATAGGGGTGGTATTCGTATTTAGCACTTCATTTCAAGGTGGGCCAAGCGAAAGGCTTATGTGAATGCAAAGGCTGTGCGGGTGGTGTTCAATCAGAAAATCCGTATCCCCGGGATTTCCCTCAGTAATATACTGTGATTTAATTGAGACTCGATTGTGAATATTGTGAACTTCGGTCAGATTCGAACTGGCTATTGAAACACTTGAGGCATATACTCTATCAGTTGAGCTACACCCCATGCGTGACATCTAACAGGATCGGTGCAACGTCACTAGTTGCGATAAATGGTCATGCGTGAGGATGGCTTTGTGATCAAGGAACCATAAAAATACGATCATGAACGCTGCAGTATCCTCATTACTGTGAATTGCCAGATTTTCACTCGGTTTTCACCATTATTTTGTTCGCTTACAGTCGGTCTGGCCGTCCACAACCCGACTTTCAGCTCATCAACGCTCACATTCAGTTCGACGCTCTTTTCAACCATTTCCATGCCTTACAAACTAAACGTGTCATATCATCCAATCGACGAACGGAGGCCGGGTCGGTCACCTGCTCTCCATCCACCTCGACGAAGGGAGATTTTCAGCAGTCAGGGAACCTGGCCTTGAGAACCCGTCCAAATGTAGCCCCCGTGGTTAGTAACAGCAGTCATACGGACGGAGCGGCAGCCGTCGGATCAGCTACCGACTATTTGGAACAAGTGAGTGTATTTGGAGTTTCTCCTCGTTGGATGCGTGGCTACACTACTGTGAATGATGGAAGGTCACCAGGAACGGTTATCACCCTCTGTAACGTCATGTGCCTTCTATATCACCACTAACCGTAGTCAGGTAGTTGTTTGATCCATTGACTTTCCGTACTGTTCCAGCTGTGTGCGGTCATCTACTTTGGGAGAATCATGAATCCAGACCATCTGTGCTGCATGCAGAGGTATCTATCTGTAGGTAAAGAAGCTGGCGCTTTTTGCAGCAATGACCCTAGTTCCGTTTTATAAGACAAGCGTGACCTTCATTTGTTGAGAACTTAAAACCGTTCTAAGAGTGAAGTGGTTGGTATCTCTGTAGTTTTGTTGGGAGGTTTGTTGTATCTATTCGGAAGATGTACACAAGGCTACCGTTTAATTTGTGTTGACTTGCAGTAAATCAGTTGATTGTATGAACTTAATCACAGTCTGTCGCTATATACGTGTGTAGTCATTTTCTCAATTCCGTGATGATTAGGATAACCACCAACAATCACATATTTGCTACGCTTCGTGTTCTATGACCCAGTGAAGATTTTCAAAATAATAACCCACGTCTCAAGTGTCGTCAGTTAAAAAATCAATTAGGTAGTGAATATTTTTTGTACGCGATTTGTGTTTTAAGTCATTCGCGATGTTGATCCGAACTAAGCGAGCCGCGTCAATGTGTTCAGGTCAGTAGATCAAGTCGTTTTGTGGGAGCTTAGTTCAAATCAGCCTGTGCTTGTTATTTTAGTGCGAACTCGCACATTTGTACATTTAGTGAGAACCGGTTCAGTTCACTGTCTATCCAAAGTACAACACAAAGAATAGTCTAACTGTGAACGAATCCGATGTCGCTTTCAGGCATAGCATAACGATTGAACAAACAATAACATTGTTACATTCTTTATTCGTTAGTTTCTCTGTTTACTCTTATAAGACTTAGATTAATTCTTGCGGTTTCAGATGCATCATTACCATCAACCAGTGATAATTCCCAACTTTTACATTCCTTTAGTTAACCCTATAAATACGTCCTCATTCGACGTGAATGATAACTGTTTACTACGGGCAGTTTGAACCTAATTACAATTCCGTTCGAGATTCTCACTCCGATTATTACGACGTGTGTTCCTGTGCTACCATGTGGATGACCAGCGTGAGCTTATAAATACACGATCGTCCAAAATAAGTTATCATAGAATGTGGACACTACGTGGCCAGTGACGTAAATGCAAACGACGGCCACGTAGTAAAAAGACTGTTACAATCCTGGGAAGCTGCGTTATAACCGCCGGCATTAGATGTTACGCTGGTTGAATTGCGTACTCTGTGTGCCGACGGCGTCTGCTGCGTTGTGTATTATTTGGTCCGGCAGCCTGCAGTTGGAATCTACGCCATCATGCACACTGCTGGCTGGATCTGCTTTCACAAATGATAGTGTGACAGTCAGCGACATGTTTCCACTCATAAAACTTTCTACTTCGTCCGGCTTCTTACGTTTGTTTAATGTTCAACTTTTCTTCGCTTGTCACCGTTCGCGCCTTACTGGTCATCAGTGCATCCTGGTGTTGGAACTATTTGTACTCGCTGATGTAGTAGGCTTTTACCATTGTCATTGGTCCATCTTATGGTCGACCTTGTTACGTATATCCAGCCGTTTCTAATAATGTTGAACCAATGCTACGCTTTATGCACCTCGCCTAGTTAAAATCCAGCTTTTAATATTTATAACTGTAACAAATGATGTGGAACCAGTGAATGTAAAAAAAACAACTTTCGTGGTTAGAAACTCTCGGTTTACGTGACAGTTGAAGTATCCGGCGAACAGCAAGACCACAACAAACGGATAATTGTTCGTACCCGAACCTAATTCACTATACCAGAACACACTGGAATTGAGAGGCTGAATTAAGCTGGCGGAAAAGCGGAAATTATCGTAATGCCCATTAATTCCGATTTAATATCCGTAAGATTTGTTTGAACTTTCTCTTTACTCGCCCCTACTTCCTTTTTTGTTAGTAATATGACTTGCGACATAAATATGCCCATATGAAGGTCGCTTTGGCCGCCAGCTTGAATTCCGACATTTTCTGGTATTTTCTTCGACCATTGGCAGCGAAAACTTTCTTACGACATACCATTTCGAACGTGGGTGACATTTTATCTTGCTTCCATGTATCTGTTCGTATACACTTACTGATATCCATGTATTTTTTATCATGGAAACATTACCGAACTGTTTTGCGGTCGTTGTCGGTTTGATTTTACCTGGAGATGTTCTAGTGGTATCCAGTTGACCTCTTAGGTAAACGTAGAGCAGGTTCTACACTGTCCCACTGACATTAAGTTCATAATAACAGATGAGCAGTGACTTCGGTGAGGTGATACCCAGACGACATTAAAGCGGGTCTGCTTGATACGAAGATATAGACAGCTTGAAACGTCGGAGAATAGGTGTTATTCTCCCAAATTTGGTCAAAATTCTGTTCATGTGGAATCATGTTATGCCTCATGTTATGCCTCAGTATAATATCCAGATACGTAACATGAAGAAGTTGATTGCTGGCATGGAAAGCTGTGCAATCAGCTTTGGAACTGAAAATAATGTCAGTACATTTGGAAATGTATGGCTGTCGGAAGTTACAATCGCCGTGAGATTTTTAAACAAATCATCTGTTAAGGTTGTCGAATAAGTGATCTATGTAAGTGTATATTAGACTTGATGTCTACGAATGCTCTATTCGTTGCACATCGCGTGATTATAAATAATATTCTGTTTTACGTAAGCTCCGACTCACAGAGCTACCAATTTGAATTTCACTTGAACTGTTGACTTATTGCGTTCTTTTTACAGATCTCATAATTATATAGACCATCAAGTACTCGCTAGACTGGATGTTAACATTAGGAACAATTTGGTTGGATCGACTTGGCACTGTCCTGTTTTTAAAAGCCATTTAACATCATTTGTGTTTTCTACATTTCAGCTGCCTTATCCCCATGTACTTGATCTTCTAAGATGAAGTTACCAATACGTTTATGCATTTTAATTGTATTCCTAAATCTCTTGGGCGATTGAGGGACATTTGCTGTGCAGAAAGCGTAGTCTGCTGAGTACCGTTTTTGTGTCTGAGGTCTGTAGTAAGTGTTCAGTTGATGTGAACGTTCGGTTTATGACGAGACTGATTTCTTTTCTATGGCGACCATCCTAGGTCTCGTTTACCGCTGCTGCAAACAGCTAAATGAACAGGTGAAAACGTGGCATAGATAAACAAAGATTGTTACCAGTAGGCTAGTGAGATTAAATCAAATTCTCCTCACTCTATGGGGCCCGTGGTTCATGGCATCCATTGGCAAAAGACGTCCATTATCCTCATCAATGGTTTATCACATAGCCACTAAGAAAAGGTGCGTTAAGGGAGATGATCGTTTTTTGTTTACTTGCGTAAATGTCGTCATTTATGGAGAGAAGACAATCATTGAAGCAATGCAGTGAACTGGCAGTAGCGCAGTGTTGAGTAATCCCGGGCACAGATCCGAACCCGGTTGCCCCGATTGCGTGTGCCGAATCTTGATACTATTCTTCTGTGACAATTGGTAGGAAAAACGTTTTTTTATTGTTGTAAGAACTAGAAACAACTTCTGCCTAATTGTGTAGTAAAAGTTATGACGATGTTGTATTTAGATGTTGCTTCACCCTTTCCTTTTTCCTTGCAACATATTGGTTACGTTTTAGCAGAGAGCTTTTGGTGGTTAGGTCCCAGCCCTCTCTCTTCTTTACTGTGTTTAATCTGGGACGGTTTTTAGTTTCACGATATAAACCATTGGTGCACTCTTACCGGTAGTGATAATGTAGTTTCACGTTGGTTTGCAATTCGCGCGTCTTTGCTGTGACAAATAGCGCAGTTTATTATGCCTATCTTCAAATATGTGGTAAAAAACTGTTATGTTTGATTTTTAGAAAATGATGTACAGTTTACATTGGTTTCGCCTTTTTTTCTGTCCAATTTACAGTGTCTCGCCAAACTTAACATTCACTTGCCTGTCAGTTCTGTGATCACAAACTCGGGGAACAGTGTTGATTGAACGTAAACCGTTTTTGATGTAGCCCACCATCTTTTCAAATGATTTCTCTCAGCTGATCGGTCAAAGTTACTTATTTTTTTTTTTACTTCCGTTATTTTTCATCCACAATAAACTACCTGTCTGTCACATAAAATGTTCTGCAGTATTGATTAGGCTTCCGCCGCGTATTCAGTGATAATATCTGTGCACTTCACTACTGGACCTTAATAATCATGTATGATCATGCGTGACTTACTCCTGTTCATTTTCTTCTTTTGACAAATCAGTTCAGTTTCCCGGTATATTTGTGATATGTTATTTTGTGTGTTCGCTTCATTCTGGTCTACTAAGTAAAATTTTTTCAAACTTTCTCAATAAGTACGACATGGGGTTGGTGTTTGGGGGCGATTTACGAATACGGGTCGTAATTTGGCTGCTGACAGGGTTGACATATAGGCGGCGCCCATTTTTTAAACGATTTCACAATTTGCCCAATGCGCCGATGGATCTCTTTAGCGATATCAGTCGAGAAGCAGACCGTCCAGTCCGGGAATCTTTAGTTTTCGGTAGCCAGCCCATCGACATATTGGACAACTGATTATCACAGGTTGTTGCTCATCGTCTGATGTTTGACCTCTCATCAGCTCCAACCGTTCCAGACAGACTTTGTGAAACGTGTGTGAGCAAGAGAGAAGTACGCGCTCTCTGTTTGCCGTCCAAGTGCAAAGGCATATGGGACATGTCGACGTTCCTCGACGTAGATGGGACCTCCAAGCGTGAGACCATTCGGTGGGTGATAGGATAACATCCTCGGAGTGTTTCATCTGAGCAATATCATGGAGAACACAATGATCAGATTGTTGGAGGGACATGTACCCTCAACTTCAAAATAAGTTTGTATATGCTTGTGGCACTAACGCCAGCCAACGATCACATTAGATTACAGGAAGTTCTCAATATTCACACCCACCTTACTCGTTGTCAGGTAGTGTGAAAAAGTGAAGATTATTTGTTTTAGAGATGGTTAAGATAATAGGAATGTAAATTGTGACAGACCGAAATGACATTAATTTATAATGATAATTATGGCTCGTACAGGTAATGATTTGCTGATACCAGCATTGTAGATTGTGCACTACCTCAGAGTCGTTTAAGTGACCATGCCTTTAGGGACACAAAATAAGTACACGAACGTACGCATCCAGTCTTTGCTTAAGATCATCAACTGTTAACTCTGATACAGCAGATTCATGCAAAGTGTTCTAGGTGAGACAATCTTTTGCATTTCAAGCGACTCATCAGGCACTGCAGCCTCAATGAGCCCCTTGGGGACACTAATTTAGACCAGGCCTCAACAGATGCAACGACTGATGTAACATTCTTTCAGTTGAAACCATATGGACAGTCACGTGCTTGTAGTACACAGAGAGTTGACCAATTCATAACCTTCGTTCCGTGGAGCAAATTGAACTGTACGTCAACACACGCGTTACATACTGTAGATGGTGTGAATACTCCCTAGATCGTGCCATTTCAATCAGATGAATACTTTCCATGTGGAATGGTTGGCAGTTTTTAAGGATTTTCAAACCAACTGTTGCGAAGCTGACTAACTGCAACTTCCCAAATAGTCATGTTAACACGTGTCGCATTAGCTTTTCTCGTCATCAGAAGGCAGCTGGGTAATAAGCCGATATTTTTTGATGCGATCGTGGACAGCAATATGGAGCTTTTTGTTTCCCTCAGGTTACTCCGTGTGAGACGTTTGATCGGTGTGCATTACTGGAATCACTTATGCTTTTCTGTTTTAGCACTACCGTTCGGTACATTTTCCTGTCGTTGCCGTATACTTTACTTGAAAATTTTCATTTGTGAATAGCTGTAATAACAATAAGACACAATTGAACCTTGATGTACACCGCCAAATTTTGAGTGCTAATCGGGTTTTACGCCGTTGACTTTCATGTCAGCACACGGATCTGAGATAGTCAGTGGGCCACCGAAGCAAGGAGTTGTCTCTGTCGTTCAGGCGAAGTTTCATTCATAGGACTGTTTGGTTAACTCTGTGGAATACTTTAGACAAATCCGTAGATGATGCTTGGAACCCAAGCTGTTTCCACTCGCGCGGTCTGAGTTCGATCAAGTTATTATTTTAGATTATTGATGAGTGGTTTAGAATCCGGCCAACTTCAAATTGAGAATCACACATTCAGTTGTAGTGTTCACTTTCGGATAAACTTATTAGTCAGCCTGTTCCGAAAAACGGCAGTAGGTTCGAGTCTCGTTCTCTTAAAAGTTCATCAGTGGTGTATATTCTGATCACGGTCAGCATGTAAACTCCGTCCACCCCTCCTGAAATAACCATGTTGACCACTGCGCTTTTGAGCTCACATTAATCACGACCGAATTGTCGTATTTGGACGCTGAGCCACTCTTGTTTGCGGGTAACGGTTTGGTTACTCATCTGTCCCGATGAGATACATGATTCCTGCTATTTTCAATTGATAACCTCGCGAACCGAATTTCTGACGTGTTTTTTTAATGTTTTGCAATAGATGAGGTCGGATTTCGTCTCAGTCGCTCTGTTGCGCCATGGTGCACACCAACCACTTGGGCATATGTTCAGGCATTCTTTGTCGTAGGCACCGATCCATTCTGCCGATATACACGCCACCGCAACTGCAAGTGAACTGAAAGATTATATGTGAGACAGAACATTCCGGTAGGACACGATTATGAATAAGGTGAGAGGCACTCCTAGTTGAGTAGTCCCCGCAACAGGCAATGGTAACAGAGCGACTGAGACGAAATCTGACCTCGTCTACTGCAAAAGACATGGAAATAGGTCACGTTGTTGCGTAATGGGAACCCACAATTGTTTGACTTCTTTGAGGCAATTTTAATCACTACTCGTCGTCCGGTCTTGTGGGTGCACAACTGTTGACTCACGCAGTTTGTCTGCCTTGGAACTGATAACAGTCCTTGTTTTATGTAAGCTCAATCGTTGATTGCTTCTATTGTTGTTGCTATCCGTATATCCCCTGTATTCTAATGTTTTATGTTCGTGACTGAAAAGAGTAAACGAAATGTTAAGATCTCACATATGTATTTTATCGTTATTGGTGTACTGGATCAAGGGAACTCAGTGTTTTAAATTAACAATGTCGTTTCCCAACCAACACCCAGCAAACACGGAGGTTGGCACTATTATGAATAGGATTGTCGATGTTATGAAAATCTGGTGAATCCACCACCACAACCAACAACGAGCTTCTCAACTAGTCAATATGACGGTGCAACTGGATTGGGCATATAACGGCCTATTTCCATTCATCGAGTCCTCTGTTCACGGTTCGACTGATCATTGCGTAACTTGTGGTTTGGCGCATGCGCTTGGTGTTGATCATTCAAAAGCACTAGACAGTCTAGTCACATGTTCACGTGTGCACTCACCACGATCAGCTAAAGGCTCTCTCATGCCGTATTTTTGATTTCAAATTCAGTCCCCCATTCTACATATTGTAACCAACAGTGGAAAATTGCTGTAACTATCGCGTTTGATATTTGCTGATGTACTGGGCTTACTCTCTGATAGAATGGCTGTGTAACAATGTTTAAAAGATTCGTCTTTATTCTCGCAATAACGCAGCGTGGATCTCTTTTCAAAATAAGAGGAGTGTTCTCTACTCATCGCAGCTTCTGTCACAGACAGCGGTCGTGATACTCAACAAAGACGTGTTTACACAACGGCTTTGGTGATCTATTCACTTCATGCTGCATGGTTTGCTACATCCTGGATGCACACTCACTCGGTTCAACTTCAAATCCAGTTGATGCATTGCTGATTCCGATTGTTCCATTGCTTGATCAGCCTCTCTTAAAATTTGTGCCACTTCATCGTCGTGTGCACCACTTCTGCACAAGTGTATTACCGATGAACTCAACCCGTGAATACGATGTAGTAGGCGTTGTTCGCACACTTTTGGGTCCATCGGTCTTGTGGCTCGCTTTCGTAGCTGCACGCATTGACGTCTTGCTTTACAAGCTCGCCAAGCTGCCTGTATCCTGAAAACACAAAAATGACAGCCAGAAGTTAAGCACACGATGCAAGAATAACGTGCTTATTTGTGAGTAATCACTCCGCTAGTATGTACATATCACAGTTTACATTGTTTTCCAATAATTTCAATCATTCTACCTTGGAGTTCATCGTTCATACTGTCCGTGGAGTACTTCGGTCATTAAGACGGCTTCAGGTAAAACTAAACTCCAGAATGATGGTGCCATGTTTGTAACAACGTGGAATAAGCTTTACATGGCTTAAGAGTTCGTTAATTCATGCTTACAAATGCGCTTTACATAGGGCTCATGTTCAAACGGTTCACAGGTTCTCTGCTTGGTTCAACACGGTTGTGCTTCTTGTTTCTCGTCATAATTTTCCGGGGATATGCTGATGATACTAACGCAGTGAAGATGAGCGATCGTATTATACTGCTCATCGCGACTTTCCAGTAGCAGATGCAGAGCATATGTTTTGACATCGTACAAGCCACAGGAAGGATCATCAAAGTGCAGGATCATCCATAACGGTCCCCGCTACTCAATGGAACTGAGCATTGACGTTTGTGGCAGCTGAGACGGTCTGAGGCCGAATACCGCGTGCAAATTAGTGGTTTTGTTTAGATGCTTAACCCGTGTTGCTTTATCGAATAAACAATCCTTGTGCCATCCGCGTTCTTGGATCACAACACTAATACCTTCAGACTATGGTAGGGCCAACAATCACGTAACCTGGCTTAACGGGTGTCGTCGATAAAAAAGAGTGAACCATACACCAATTGCAATAATAGGATCATTGTAGAAGGTGTGAATATACTAGCTTAACTCACTTCCATTTTCTTTATTGAGGGCAATCCGTGTGTGACTGTTGACTGTTTCATGTGCTTGAATATAATTATCATGTCAGCTTGTAATGATGCTAATGAGATATCAGTCAAAACAGCAAAATCACCTACTGGCTTCGTCGTCCTGCGTCACCTGTGATAACTAAAAGATCTCCGGTTTTCATTGAACATGTGTGCAGTCCGTTTTGTCCTACCGTTCTAATGCGTGACTCTTTCTGGACGGAGTTTTCAATAAGCGTGTTGTTTCTGATCATCGCTGTCTGTGTCAGTTAGCCCAGATTGCGTGGTTTGATTGTGTGAGGGACGCAATCTCTCGCGAGCGCGTTTGTCGGAAAGCTCGGGTTGTGCGACCATTTGATCCACCAATCAGGTTGCACAGTCTTCACTGGTGGTTTGATCAGGAACTGCACATACCGCGTGAGTGTTTGCCGCAAATGTGTATTATTGTGTGATCAGTTCGCCGAAGCAATCATGTCGTACAGATGGTTGGCTGAACATCAACCAGCGAGAATGGTTAAAAATATACAGTTCATGATATGGATTTGTAGTTCGGAAACACTTCGTAACCTTGCTAAATTATTGCAATTTTATTGCAGGTGAAACGGACAGCTTGGATAACAACCATTGCAAACCACGATCCGAATGTAGTGTATGTAGATAATTGCAATCGAAACTGCATGTTTGCATTGTCCCAGTTCCACTCAGTGTAGTTACTAAGTGAGGTGGGACTACTAGACAGGTAAACAAAACCCAACGTATATCTCAGATTGAACAAGTACAAAGTGTGCACGGTGAACCTCAGTACATAGTGTAACTAATATATACTAGTATGTACTAAAGGCGTAAGAGAGCTCTTGAAACAGGGTGGCGACTGCATAAAAGCTACTGTAAGTGGTGTCTGAAGTTTGGCCAGCGGTTTGCAACACGGGACTACAGTTGGCCGTTCTATGCTTATAGTTTTTACTGTCGCTGTCTGGCTCATAATTTTAGTGTTCTGTCAAGAAGCGCACGACAGACGGAGTGGGTTTCAACCAAGCTAAATGAACCCCGAAGAGCGTGTACACACGTAATTCCTGAAAAGCCCAACATCAATTTAGTTACAACCGTCCATCACACGTGCTAAGCATCGAACCCGTGCGGCTGACCGTTTCTGCCATGTTGATTTGTGTTTTACACAAAAACAGTGCCAAGTGGCTTTTCTGGGGAGAAATTTTTGCTAGTTTTTCACTGAATTGTATACTATGAGGACGAGGTGTGCGGCTTGGTGCTGTTACTAAACATGGTCTCTTTTCTATATCCTCATGACATCAATACTACCACCGTTATCCCTCTTTTTCTTTCCATCTTCGTCGGAAAATCATCTATGTGTGAACCAAATCCTTAATATCGAAACGTAGACAAACAGTTTATCTGTGAGTATCTAGTGTCCTGTAACGACTGCACGAATAGTTCATTCGGCGATCACGTGCATTTGATTCAAAGCCCTCAGATTCACTCACATCTGTAGGTAACAGACAAACACAACGGATCACGCATACGTTCAAGACAAAGTAGTTAGATAATCTAATAACAAAACATCCAGTGGCAGGCAAATGTGGCTGGTCGTAAGCAAATGGCCAATCAGAAGAGGGCAAAGGAGTGACGAACCATTAATACGCCAGCAGGAAGCGATGAATATCTCCCTAAACAGAACAACATGGTTAATTGTAGAGCATGAGAACAGGAATTCGGCCTTAACAAACCGAATGCAAGACGGTGATTTTGAGTGTTCTGCTTCACAAATCGCGTCAATTTCGCAGACATCGAGAACGTTCATTCCACCTAATCTAATTATTCCCAATCTTTCTTAGTGTCTCCATTCACCGTCTTTTGGGCAACGAAGAGAAAGATGACTACAACGGCAGGTGTCTAACTCCAGTTTTGTAAGCCGAATATTCGTTTGTATATTACATTCCGGAACAATCTATCCACAGTGACAGACAACTTAATGTTTGACCAAGCCATCTCAATCGACGTTTTCTTAAAGATTGAGCGAATGGATTTTCTTGACACTTACTACTAATTATCCCGTTCGCTTCATACTCGTTGGTGCCACCTTCTGCGATATTCTCGACATTACGAGCCAGCTTGTATATCTACCTTCAGCTGACGTCATACTTGTTTTGAGGATCATGGTAACTGTCTCCATTATCAGCGCTACTTCGGCAAAAGTGTAATTACTCCCGTTTTTTGCAATCAAGTGTGTGGTTGGTGACTGAGTGAGCATCATGAGACTATCGCCTTGTTTAACAACTGAAACGCCTCATTGAAGATTACTCGGTCAGTCACAGGTACGGCCTGAAACAGACTATTAACTGCTCATACGTGCTAAGGCAGTAATCATAGATTACAGGTTTGAGCCAAAAGTGATATTAACGAATGCCATTTATTAAATGTTGACTAATTGTTCAAATGATGAACCAAAAGAGCCAACTTTTCAATTGAACTGACAGTCAGCACTCAGATGAGAACATTCCTTTGGTTCAGTCATGCTTCGACTGTTGCAGCATGCAGTCAATTGGCCGTCTCAATCGTACTGGACACGTATGACCTGGTGGGACACGTGATCCTCTTAATGACGTTGTTAACGTAGCTTACAGATGGGTAAGCGATGAGACTGAGGTTTCAAGCAAGATGACACTACTACCAAAGTCTTTAATGGCTCCTCATATTGGTGAATGGAAGGCGGTCCTGTTATCTGTTCACGGTTGCAACGGTGAACTTATTTTCATTTTATTTGTGAGCAGTAAATTGTGGCGACAATATTTTGAATAAAATATGTATCACAGTCCGATATGTGCACTATCATTTTTACGGTTTCAGGTCACAAACCAGAAGAGATGTAAATTGAATTTTGTTTAGTGTAAAGAGTGCATTTCCAATAATGCCATATCACCAAGTAGTGTCGTTTGGCGGAACCGTGCGTAAATATCCTCACGAGGCTCGCTTGATTATGCTAGTTTGTGTCATCCTTGAATGGGTGCGTATGCTCATGTACTGTCAAAATTTACCTTGCTGCCATTTTGTGGTAGTAGGCTGACTTCGTGAAGTAAATGACACGCTTCTCATAATCCTGAGCTCGACAGATCGGGCAACAGTGTGTCTCACAGAAACGCTCATATGAGTCCAAACAGTTCTGTAAACGATGAAAAAATGTTAGCAACATTTCTGAAAAACCTTCTACTGCAGTTGGGTAAAATGAATGTTGAAATAATGATTCTGCTCTAATCTGGTCTTCTTCATAAAAGCAAATTTAGTGGTTTGATGAATTCAGACATACTTCAGATTTGAGAAGTGTTCAACTAATTATCAATTATCTATTTTAAATTTTTGCTCGCGCTACTGGGTTGCGCATGATTGTGCATGCATACTGATAAATATGTGCTTGAAGATATGACGTTGTTTTGACCAGTTCGATGAAATAGTATGGAAGACCCATGAATTCAAGTTGTTTATGTGACTGTGGCTTGTAAACATTCAGGTGCCTTTTAGGTGCGGACGAGAAGACCTAGTCGCAATGTCAGTCAAAGGTTTACTAGCTTCGGGTGCCACTCTGGGTAACCGGTTGTGTGTGTGTGTTATGTTTTATTAATCAAACGGAACGAAACTCAAAAGTCCGCACTCATGTGGTTTCTTTGCAAGAGAAAATGGGTTGCCATGAGTGAGTAATCTTTTAATCCGTTGAAAGTCCTCCGTCTGATTGATTTTGCCCTTCTGTCTTTTGTACCCAAGTTGCACGGTGATCGACCAAAAAATTGGATATCAGCCAGAACAGAAAACTCACGTACTGTCCTTACCAACCTGTGTCATCTGTAACATCTAAAAGATCGGTTGTTACTGAACATAAGTGCATTTTGTTTTGCTCTAACGTTCGAAAGCGTGACTTTTTCTGGACGAAGTTATCAGTAGGCGTGTTGTTTCTGACCATCTTTGTCTCAGCCAGTTAGTCCACATTGAGTGAGTTGATTGTTTGATGGACGCGGTCTCTCGCGAGCACGTTTGTCGGAAAGCTCGGGTTATGTGATCATTTGATCAACCAATCAGGTTGCACAGTCTTCACTGGTGGTTTGATCACGAACTGCACATATCAGGTGAGTGTTTGCCGTATTATGCATTTTTGCCATCAGTAGTTGGGTGGAGCTCCGGGGTAGTCAATCTCCCGCGTCTTGGTGACTAACTATGAAGATTGTGACTGTTCCGTTGAATCAGCTGTGTAAGTGTGGTCTTTCCTGTTTTAATCTTAGTGACCACTGAAATCAGCGATCAGATACGCTTTATAACATAGCAGTAGTCCTCAGTCACTAAAATATGTGCATCCACACCAGTTCCGCCTTTCCCATTTGATCTTGTTTGTTCCAGGTTTATCCTTTTTATTAAACTAATCTTCTAGATTATTTTATGTCATCTTACAATGAACAACTGGCCGCACCACATTACCTTCTGGTTTGATTTATAGCCGTTATGAATGAATTGGTGGATTAAATTATACACTGCACACAAATAACTGACCTGCAGTTGAGGGTACAATGTTTTTCCAGAGACAGTCTTGTAACAAAAACAAGTCTATCAAGCGTTTACAGTCTTCACGTTTCTGAACTTCCATCCACAGACTGTGTTGTCCATAAAACTTATAACCAGGATAATATTGCCACTTTCTGCAGCTGATCTCACTTAATCATTTTCGTTTGTTCACGATAACCCATAGTTTTCCTGTGTGGTGCATTGCTCCATTGGACTGTGGTACAGTGGTAAACACGGTTGTCTCATGAAAGTGTGGCTGGAGTTCTATTCTCGACAGTGACAATAGTATGCACTACTGACGAGCTCTAATGAGGACGAAACTCGAGTCTAGGGCTTCGTTTCGAAGGGGCCGACTGGAAAGTCTATGGAAATGTGACAGCTACGATCAACTGTAGGTGATGTTCAACTTGAAATTAGCCAAATCCACAACTGCTCATCAATTACCAGATTGCCTGCTGGTTTTGAGTTGCTGATTTAAGTATTGGGATGTTTGCCGAGCTTAGCATTTGCGTTGCAAACGTTTCATCACCAAATGAGGTAACATCTTCAGTGCGTAAGCGTTTCAGCTTGTAGTTTTGAGCTTAAACATATACACTGAAACTTTTCGAAACAAGTTGAAACATTTGTAACCTAATTGCTAAGGTCATCAAATATCCAAGTACTAGACAATTCGACTAATGTCAGATGTTCACTCTAAATCCCGCAGTTTTCCCAATCGGACGCGGACCTTAAACCGATGTATTGCATGTTTATTATCAAATTATTTCGTTACACTTACCTTGTGAAACAAATGGGAACAGGATAGAATAATTGATTGTCGTAGTCCAAAATCCTCGTGACATATTGGACAGCGGTTGAACGGATCTCGTCTTTCCATACACCTCAGTTTAACAGAAGTCCATTCATTTTCTGATAATGATTTGGGGCATACACACATTTCGTCTACCAGTCCGATGTGATGGGCCAGTGAGTGACCAGCACACGGATTCTGTCTCGTTCGAATAACATATTCTCTGTCTTGGTTAGCGTTCTGCGGTACAGCGCGTTTTCCTGCATGTATAATGAAGCAAGCATACGTGTTTTACACACTTGGAATCTGTTTCGGTAGGGGTGTGATTTCTGAGAGCAACCCACTTGACAGACATTTCTTATGTATGTGATCTTGGAAAGCTGCAGCAATCAAAGCTACAGAAGTCTTGTGCTAAAATGGATGGGCTCGCAAGTCATACCGGTTTTGATTGTGAGACGTACCGGTTTTGTCTGATCTCTCATGTTAGTGAGTCCAGGCTGCAAGAGAGTCGAAGATGTTAACACGAGGTTACCAAAGATTGGGCCGCATGACGCATTTTGAACGAAAAATTTAACTGATACGCATAACTGTGTGAAACATGTTTTTAAATATCAATCTTTATAACATTAGTGATGCATACGAGTGATTTTTAAACAAACTATCTTGTACACAATCCATATGAAGCTTCAACTACCATTTAAAAATTTTCATTCAGTAACCGACATTGGGATGCACGTTTGAGTTGCAAGGGGGCCGGAAGGATACAGTCGACGGGTATATATGGTAGTTGTAGGCAGATTAACCGTTCTAATGCCTGCTTAAGATAAATATTGCTCCAAGGCTCAGAAAGCGTTCTGTTCATTAGGACTATGTGAACGGACTTTAAGCGTTTACCCGCTGTATTTTCTACCAGTTAGATCACACCAAATGAGATGAATGTGTCAGCGACACGGTTATTTGCAGACACTCAATTGCAAAGCCGTCAATAAGCGGGTATCCGATCAACTTATAAAATTGCCATCTGCGATGTTTGTGATCTTTCTGTTGCTTGCTGAGCGTTTCCCTTGCCGGGTATTAGTCTACAAAACCGACTACAGTTTGTGAAAAAGAACTAAGAGATACCAGGAAAAACTGAAAGATCCTGAGGGCTCCGTTGAATAAAGTGGTTGGGTATTGGTAGTTTTGCTTGGAGCGTTATGCTTGCCCAACTCATCAGTTGAAACTGATCTTCAGAACGACAGCTAGCTATACTCACCGCGGTTCTGGCATCCATTACAATTATCTCTATGTGGCCATTGATAGTCCACATCGGAGTACTAGTTGTTTAGGTTGGTGATCACCTGTGAGTGATTAAATTAATGAATTTGGCGAGTTTTTACTATTGTCAGGAGCACATACACACTAAAGCATTCAGAGGCTTCATCTTTAGTGCTTAAGTTGATGCCGTTGTTTATAGGCTGCATGTTTTATTGGACATTTTTCTGCTTGTAGCGTTTACATTAATATATATCCACGTTCATCTTTTGTCATGCAATGTCAAAATATCCACGGATGTGTGCCAACTTATCTGAACATCAAATAGACATACCATTTGAGATGCCGACATTCTGTTTTGTTGTGAGCTTTATCTGGAAAAACTATTTGAAACATTGAGTCCTCTCCCAAAATGCATACAACGAAGCAGAAGCCATTGGATGTGAAATGACTCAATCAGTTCGTGCATTTTCAGTAGGCAAACAGAGTCTTCAAATCAGCTAGGACATAAAACTCACGTTGTTACGTAATCCCTGCCAGCGGTAGTCCAAAGTCACTGTTATCTTTGTAGTACACGAATGCGTGTACGGTTACAACCAATAACAACCATTTTTATGAATTTTAAGTAGTGATGGAAGTGAGCCTGTTTCGAAATAGCTTATTAAACCGATGACGTCGTCAGATAGTAGGACACAAGAATGCAGCGTCAGTACTCAAACATCTGTTCGTGATCGGTCATCTTACTACTCTTGTCAGTTATATTAACGAGTTGGTTGAATGTAGACAGCGACACCGAACAGACTGTTACTAATTGCTCCTGTCGGCCCCTCTGAGTATACAACAACCACCACTAACGTTCAGCTTGTCACTGTAACAATTAGTTGAACGCATTAAGTGGAGTTGGTTCTATTGAGATTGTTTTGAGTTCAACTTCTTCAACTTAAGAGCATTATTCGATTTGATTGTTTACGGTTAACACTACTGTACGACCTCAATGGGATATCTTATAACCAATATCTTTTTGTTTTAGTGCTGTTTCGCTTGTTGAAGTCGTTTGGTGGACAGCTTGATTACTGTCAAATATAACTTCTCACTTAACGAGTTTACCTGAGGGCTAATGAAGCTCTTCAGCAAAAAGGTAGATGGCAGTTATATTTATGAACCTATGACAAGGCGCCTAAAGTCCACAGTTCTCTTGACCATCAACTATACCACCAGCGGTACAAAAGGCAAACTGACGAAATCCATCACTAACTAAATAATCTTGCCATTTAGTCACAGTTTTGCAGTCAGCTGTGTTATTCAGCCAGCATAGATGGACGTTTACCTGAGTACGAAAGTTGTTGTCAGATTTGTGCCTCACGTATTTGTGAATTACTTTATAGTTTTATTCACAAACAACTTTTCACTCCTGTACATCAGTGATCATTTGCACTCTCGTTTTACGTTAGCTGAATTAACTAGTGACGCTGTTATACAATATATGTAAAAGAGAAAACTTCTGTGCTGTTAGTATGAATATTGGGATAATCACCTCTAACCCAAAACTGGATGCTGAGTCATGTGAGAAGTACCTTTTTGTCTACTTCTCTATTCACGAACCTACCGGGAATTTTTCAGGTGTTCTGTGCTACTCATGATGCATGTTAACGTACTTTGCAGACCTTATTTTTAGCCATATTCTTCCTTATATCCATGAATTAAAACTCTGGAACGTGAGTGACCTACAAAAGAGGCAGAAGATTAACCAAAGCCACTTCAAGTCTGAAGTTCCATGAAATAGTAAAATCCGACCTCTGTTCGAGTGCTAATTCTTTCACTTCAACTACAAAGGTTATGCTCGACAAAGCATTGGGAAGGTTACCTGTAGTTTCCATTACATCAGCAAACTAGTAAGATAGTTTTTGGAGATCATCGTTCAGACATGCGTTTTGTAATTTAAAATGGCTATGGACTCATCACAGCCCGCCAAGCGGCCAAGCATCTGATTACAGACGTCAGAGAGAAACAATCTAAAACTTTGTGGACATCCGATAATTCCTCTTATGTACTTATATTAAATACATCTGTGACTACCATCAGAAACTAGTCAAACCACGTGATGGTATTCAATACAACGGACAGTGGTTCGTCGTCCGTGTGTGTGTTACTTCAAATGTTATACCAAAGCAGATTTTACCAGCAAAGTCGATAAAATTGTTTAATAAGCCTTCGAATGAATGACTTGTAGTGACCGGCGGTCGTGTGGCTTCTCTAATGATGCCGGCTGCAACCGTGTCCTCCTGCTTGTTTGTTCTGTACGCGTGATTCTGTGTACGCCTGCAATAGAAGGCCTGATGTGAACTCAGTGTCATTTTCTTTAGTCGTGCAGCTAATTGCACGCAGTGAATGCTTGCCCTCTTCTTAACGACTTATCTATTATTTCATTATTCAAGGTCGTTTAACCCGAACCTTTTCGAGCGTTGTTTAACGCACTCCAAGGTTCCACGCACTTTTCGCTTGGTGCGCCTTTGAGCGCCACCGAGTGAGCTGTAGCCCGTCTCGCGCTTCTCTTGTTTTTCTTCTTGGTTGCTGCCGTTGGTCCCAGACTAGGCTAGAGTTAATTACTTATCATATTTCCAAACACTGCTGGAAATATGCAGTTTGTTTCCAAACCTAACTGCGTCCTCTAGTTCGATGCCTGTTGAGACTACGTTACGATTGTTTTTCAGGAAAGGCGTATTTAATTGTTAGTGGACGAGGGTCTAGCGCATACCCACTTGCCCACTACAGAGTGCTATCATGCGGTTCTGTCGATTGATCAGTCCTGGGCAACAACAACTTTTCATGCTCTTCACATGAGTGAATATCGTTACTACAGTCTTTTGAACTCCCATCACATTCATCTATTCTTGACACTTTTAATGTCTGACCTTCTGTAAGCTTTGTTTTAATCACCCGTTCGTTATTATCTCACATCGTTTTGGGAGAAATTACTGGTTCTTCAGGCCGCCTAGAACAGGAGAACCATATACCGTCATCCTCATATACATCAATGCATCAGTGGCTCTCACTAGTGTTTAACGGCCACCAAACCATGAAGAAAAAAGCGAGCTTTGGCCAGGAAGAGGGGAGAAAAAAGAATGGGAGTGGAGAGGACCCTAACAATTAAAGGGAACTACACTTATACTCAAACGTTCAACGTCAAAGTGCTTACATTTTGTAAATAGACAACTGAGCTGTCGATAAAATTAAGGCCTCTGCAAGGAGACAGATCCCTTACGACTTTCATTACCTAGCGTTAATAATTGCACTCATCACGGCTACAGAATGGCAAGCTATGGCTACCGACTTGGTAAGTGAGTTGAGTGCACAGTTCTGGTGACATGCTGACAAATACGACTCTGTCGTTAAGATGAAGAAATCATTTGGTTGACAGTTCATTCACTTTGAAGTAGAGTAACAAGATAAGTGCTTTGTTGTTCGGTACAAAGCTCACAAATTGCCGGCCCGTTGTGAGTTAAGTAAACGATTCCAACTATCTGTTACATTGTATTATCCCAACTGCTGATTTAAAATAGCAAGCTGCCCCTATTTTTGACATAACGGTCATGGACATGTGTTCTATATCGATCCTTTCAAATTACAGTGGTTCTCATCACTTGCTTCTAGAACAGTACAAAACAACTCTCAGATCACATTTTGAACTATAATCGAAAAGCACGCGTTCTATACCGATTAGGTGTATTACCTCCTCAAAGGCTTATAAGATCTCTGATAGAACATAGTAGGCATTTAATAAAGATGAATTACGACCATTTTTGGATGAAATACTTTGAAGATTTTACGACCAGTGACAGTTCACTATGAGTGGGCTTAGGTAAAGTGCATTACAGATGATTTTGTCATCACGCTTTATCTACATGAAAGTTGGCAAACAAAAGTCCTAAAGCATTCTTCTCATACATGATAAATCAGTGGTTGTACAAACAAGTGTTATTTCTTTTAGGTAAAATACCTGCAATTCTTGCTTACTTTCGTCATATTTGATCTCGGATTGATTTCTCTGGTGCAATATCTCTAATCGATCCAAATTTATTACGTTGTCTAAAAATGTCCAGCGGTCAAAAATCCGAATAAAACGTTAGTTAACATCAACGAACACAAATTACTGTCAGGTACGTTTGGAATTGTTGGCTTTTTCGTCTGTTTATCGTCGCATTCGTCGTGCTACCTAACATTTTCCCGCTAACATGCTTACTTCTGAGTAGGATTTCACTGAGTAGTATACAGCCTATTTGATAGTAAACGTTTGTAAATTGCTCCATTACTCAATCTTTAGCGGTAGATGTCCTTGAGAAATGGGACATCACCCTGAAATTCTCCAGTAAACCCTGAGTTGGACCATGGGGAATCAGCGTTGTCAACCTCTCAGATTGTTCGGCTTTAAGATTGGGTTGTTTATAGCAATACTCGAAGACCTCAGGTCAAACGACTGTAACAAATTTTGAAAGAATGCCTAGCCGAACTGTAGCCAGATGCAAGAACCTTAATGAAAGCTCCTCGGACATCGTTGATAAGTAATGTGTATGCGAGTGAATACGCGCAGTTTGGTTTGCTTACTGGCATCACTGGCACTTTAGGAGACCGTCAGGTGAGGGATCTCGTCGCTATTGCAATACAGCCGAGCACTGATGGCATTTTGCCGTCTAACATGCTCTTCATAGCCTATCTTATGCTGTTTAGCTGATCCGTTCGTGACCCAGCCTCTGTTGTTGGTGTGTAGGTTAGAAACAGTAGAACGGAAGGCGAAAACCCCAACCTTATTGATGTCGTCAACGAATTATGTAATGTTTGATCGGCCAATATACCATTGGCATGAGCCAGTATGAACGTTTACCTGAAAGCTGCCATATATGATACACAAGCTCGTAAGTTTGTTAAGCAAAGACAGTCATAGTGTTTGTCATGAATGTGATAAACAATATCAAAAAAAAACTGTACTTCAACCAAAAAGTTAACTTCAATTTAAACAGCGTTTCCGCAAGACTCGATGCTTATTTTTGCTCCTCATGTTTAGGGACCACTTATCCAATAACTTTCTCTTCTGTTGACATAATATTTTGTTTTCTAATAGAATGCATACATTCTGTGTACATAGACATTATTCACCGGTTGATCAAAATTAGGTCTGGGGATCATCATCTTCATCTTCATAGACAGTAACACATTAGCGGTTCACATTGATGCATAACTGTCACACAACCATGAAAGAGAAAAAAAGCAAACTCCGCATAAGAAGAGAGACAGAAAGAAAAGGAAGGGGACGGAAATGGACCTAACTACTAAAAAACATAGCCACGTCTATGTTGAAGCATTCGACATCAAGGTGCTTACCCCTTGCAAAAACACAACCAAGCTGTAAGTGAGAGCAAGGCGTAATCAGCAAGACAGCTTTCATACGGATTAAATGTGTCATTAAATGCACTAACTTCACATCATTGTCAGAATGCTACAGTGTAGAACAAGCTGGACCTGTGATTTTCCTCTCAAGTTTCATGAGTTGTCTGACTTCAAACAGTAAGAAGCGACTGAATGTAGTCAGTTCTCGTCTTACCTATCTCCAGCGAATTTGAGAAGCACTCTAGGTAGTGCAAATCACAAAAAACTTTTTGGATATCTCTGTGAGTGTTTAGGTATTTTTTGTCATCCCTCTTTCCACCTTATCTATGACGACATTTCTAAACAGTTGATCAATGTGTTTTCATGTTAATTTTTCATGCTTATAAGGTCAAGGTGAGGTAGTTTTTAATGTACATGTTTTGGTTCATTCTTCTGATAAAATTTCAAGCACAACGCCATCAACGAATTCTCAACAGCCTCATTGAAATCCCTTATGTACACACTGAAGTCTATGATTTAAGGTCCGGTCAGACCGGTTAGTAAAATTTATAGACGGCGGTTTGAGTGGCTGTCCATGCACACTGTAAATGATGGTCTTATCTTGCAATAAGACATTGTAGTGACCAGCAATCGTGTGGCTTACCTAAAGATCCAGGCTGCTCCATACACATGCTTCCACATATGCTTGAAATGGGAGGTTTGATAAAAACTCCGTGCCACCTTATTCAGGCGCGCACCTGATTGCAAGCAACAAATAACTGCACTTGAGGACACAATCAGTGAAAAATCCTGTGAAAAAAAATGGCAAGATAGAGGCCAATACGCTTATAAACTCTGATTGGCCACATACTATCACCCATAGGCAGTTGCCGCTCAATCGCACAAAGCCGACAATTAAATTTTTCAACACTGAGCATAAACTACTAATGATGCCGGACGAAGGAGATCAGTTTGTTTGTTGTTGTTGACAGCAGGAATATACTAGGTAACATAGCATAGTTGTGACTGCCGCAAGGTAGCGCATTAATTGATGAGCCAGAAAATCTGTTGGCCCAGGATGTCTGTAATCGATACGTGCAATCGCTGTTAAGGGTTCATTAAGACGGCGAGTTTCTTACAGTGTTACTTTCTCCGCACACAATTGTATGCAAAAAGTGGCAAGAATTTTACATGCTTTTAAATAGTTTTTACTGTGTTTTTGGGAGTGTTCTTGATTTTGTTAGCTGCCGTATTACTTAACACATCTAGTGCGCATTAAATGCGTTCAGTGAAGTGACGTGATGTTCAACATACACGACACAGTTTCCCTGTTTTTATGGATTCATTTTTGATAGACTGTTGAAATAGCGTCCCTATCTTCCATTCCGTTATTCAAAACAATTTGGGAATGTGCAGAAATAGAACAACATCTAAAAATTGAATACAGCTACCATCGAAGAGGACTGCCAATGGTTGTAAATGGCGGTGCATGCGAGCAGTGTAACCTAGTGATTAGTTTGAGGCTTGAGGTATTACGCATATTACTACGGTGCGTGCAAACCGCACTGATTGCATTGCGTATGGTGCACAAATCACCATTCACAATAAAGTTGATCCAAGAGCACTAATTCAGACAATTAGATGTAGGAAATACCTTAGAGAAAACGATTATCAAGACTGACCTACGTGAGTTACGTTCATCAGTCTTGACTGCCTTAAACGGCAAAACACTGCACATTATACATGACGCAGTCTCACAGAGTTATCGTGCTGTACAACTGAACACCTTACGCAGTGCTGTGGATAACCTCAAGGCTATTGTGGAACAGATGACTGTTAAGATAAATCGATTAACAAAAAAGAAGACACCGTTTTTACCATCACCCATAGTGTCAATAATCGAGTTACGAAAACTTGACCAAAAATTTTTGGAATCAGCACTGCACTGTGCTATGGTGAGCGATCACACTGGTAGCGTGGTTGTGTCCGGTTAGGTTGATTATTTCCGCAGTAACAGCCTCCTCAGTGTTCCAGTTATAAATAACGAACTGATTGGTAACACGAACAGTCACCTTCGTACTCCGGAACCTACGACCCTTCGACCTGCGAACGATTGTGGATCTGAGTGAACAAGGTGCGAGTGACACGGACACAGATTAATACATTGTACTATGTCCTGTTATGTGAAACATTCACACTGGTGTATTTAAATTCCCCACATTATAAACATTTTCCCTCGACGGCATTTTGAGGAAAGCCTTAGTTGACCAGTTGGCGAGGTTTTAAGGTTACAGGGAAGGGGGAAAATGGAAAAAAACTTGATCGTTGAGGACGCAACCCATTTCTCATTACAATAATGGCTGATTGCCTACGTGACGAAAAACTTAAGTATTAGTGGAAGAATCGACTGTGCATACGAGACCATCTTCCCAACGACTTAACCGTTATTCTATTCCTTAAGGTTGTTTGGTTTAAGCCGCTTTGGTTGTTCTTTAAAGCGCTTAAAAGTTCTTTGCACCTTTTTGCTTAAATCACTGCTGACTGCTGCCGAGTGGGCAGAAGCTCACCTCGAATTCTTTGCCATTTTCATGCTGGTTGCTACCGTTGGTCTCAGACCAAGTTGAAGCCAACTGTTCACCATATTTCCAAACATTGCTATGGCCTTTTTACCGGGGCTTACGAAGTTCTTTTGGTTACATGCCTGTTGAGACTACATTTCGATTGCTGTTTAGAAAGGGGGTTCTAAACTGTTAGTGGACGGTGGTCGAGCGCACACCCAGTTGTCAGCTGCCATCTTGGTAAGCCAGTAACAATCCCACCACTTTGTTGCAGCTTGCACTTCTGGAAACAAAATATGCAGTAGGAATTTGAAATAACCCGTCTGGGATATCTTAATGGTGAATAAAAAAAGGCCGAATAGACAAGTAAACAATGCTAGTGTAATATCTAATAAAGTAATCTATCGTTTGTTAAGTTCATCAAACTGACAGGATAGGGTATGTGAGGTGAGAAAAGTTCACCGAGGTGGCGGGCAGAATGAAATATAATTCAGCGCAAGGTTACCTTTGCCACAAGACAAAATAAATAAGTGTACGCGTTACTCTTATATTAATCGACAAAATTAACTCAGCCAACGTAAAAGCAAGTAGGATTAGAGCAGGATATACTCTTAAAGAACGCACAAGTATAGATCATTAAATTGCGTAATCATATAAAATAATAGAAGATAAGTGATACCTTTAGCTAACCTCACAAACCTCTCTCATCAGACTGTTTGGGAGTGATAGCAGGGGAAAACGTTCGATAGAGGAGGAACTGCACATTCAGCCAGATGTATGGGGGAATGTCCTTTCTTACCCACAAATCTATTGATGAAAAATATTATAATAGCCTCTGGGCTAACTTCTTTCAGGCTGTCAGACACACGAGGCCTTTTGGGGATCTGGGGACTCTGCGGAATGGGATTGCAGGAGGGCAGGCGTTCGAACATGACGCATTTTGGTCCCCACACTGATGTTTGCTTATTGACCTAAAACAGACATCAACCATGTGTTTCGTAAGTCGCCTGATATAGTCAGTGGACGGGGATTTTGTAGTTGTAGCATATACAAAATCACCAGGAAGACTGGGAGTGGTTTCATAGGCCAGTTCCTCCACAATGCTATCAGTTCACTCTTTAACAGTACAATGTATCCCAAGTAAAACTAAGAGAGACCGTTCACTCGGTTCTGTAACTTCATTCTGGACGCACATTGAAGCCTTTGGTTGGTAATGGAAGCGTTTCACTAATCCAGTTGAACGAAGTTGGTACGCAGATGTGCGTACGTAAGCACAACCCAGAATCTGTATCAACTTGCGAAACAAACCAAACTGAAAGTGGGTACCGCAGTCCATTGTTGTGATTGAAGGAGCGTCGAAACTTGCGATCCAATTTTCGATGAACGTTTAGATCACTGGTTTGGCTGGAGTGTCTTTGATTGGAACAGCGATAGGCATTTTAACGTGCGTTAAATCGTTTGAAAAGGACAAGAGGCCCACATCCTCAACGTGCACATGACTGTATCGTGCTTTGTGGGAGAAAAGAAAGTGCCTGGACTCGTGTTGGTGCGCTTGAAGACCCTACCTCGCTGGTAGGATATGGACTGCTGAGTCCAAAGGTGTAAGTCTTTACTGAGTAGTGACCATAAAAACAGGTGGCAAGGGGCTTCACGTTGATGCGCTAACCTGATTGAGACATTGAATAGAGGTGTTCAAACATTAGGCATCTGAGAGATTCCTGGACACAATGCTATGGATGTCCTGTAGATGTTTCGCACTAAATGTGTACACCAATTCCGAAAATGGACATTCCGGAACCCATCCTTTTTCTAACATAGTCAACTCTTTCATGTCTGGGAAAGGTGATAGGTAGACACGATCCACTTTCGTACAAGATAATGCGTCGGTTACAAAATTAGTGCTACCTTCAATTTGCCGTAGTTCCATCAAAAAATAAGAGGCAAAGTCAGGATTTCAGATATCTCTCGGAAAATGTTTGTGGTACCTAGCATAAAAGGGGTTGTGGTTGGTAAAGATGATGAAATGTCGACCTTTTAGTAAGTGTTGATAGTACTTGAAGTCAAAGAAGCTATCAAGTATTTCGTATCCGAAACTGCCGTATTTTGCTTGTGTTGACTATAGTCCGCATTATAAAAACAAATGGTTGAAGTATATTATTTACGAGTCGCTGGAAGACACCGCCAACTGCTGCGTTGGGCGTATCAGTCCACTAGGGTAACCGGTGCCGATGTGGAGGCCGTAGGTTTCAGTGAAACCGCTGGCAGTGTTTTCTCGTCAAACGGACCTTCCGGAAGGCCCAAGATTATGACGGAAAGGCTGTTTTTGCCCGAAGTGGCATCTGCAGTAAGAAAGAAGTATGGCGGCAGCCGGCTGCAATCACACGCGTGAAGAATTTCACGCAATTAATCCAAAAACTGGTTGAAGGTTGTATCGTCCAATCGTTCCTTCACCATCATTCCTAGTTCTATGAATGCACACACGTCGGAGAATCTGACAAAGGTTTTTTTGGGTACGTCATAGTTGGCAGCGGGGATTTCCGAAATTCCACTAAAACTTCTGGTCTAAATTTCCGCCGAATGACTGATATACAGGCAGGAAATGCCCGTATGGTGACGGATACTCCACCTTAAATGGATAGTCGCACTTCCAGGCCATAACACTGACTTTGTACATGTAGTTTCCGTCCATCACAGAAATTTCTCTCTGAGAACTTGTAGCGACCTGGAGATTTCACTAGCGTGCCTGCGGTATGGTGTGTAAAATAGTTCCAAAACTCATAGTTGCATATTGTACCTAGGTTATTAACAAAGTTCGTATGATGCATGTTGTCCAATTGTTTGTCTGCATGTCATGCGACCGCAGCGCAAACCCGAACGCACACGCGTGTCACACATTTCCGGTCTAATCGCTCGTCGACGGTTGGTCCGTAGCCTCTCTAGCTAAGTTGCGTGTTGGTGCCATTTCTAGCGCTATAATAGACCATTTGTGTATATCGTGCAATGAATATTCGGTCTCTCTTCTCAACGGCCTTTATATATTTCGCGCCTGGTGAACTCTTACCTGGGGAAAACGACTTAGTCTGCCGTGCACTAAATTGGTGAGTCCGAATTGTAATCGACTTTTTCCAGCATTTTCGTTTCGGTTCACTATAACTTGTTGAGCCTACTTGAACTGATTTTCGGCAGATATATGCTTTGTATAACTGTGAGATACTGTTTTCATTTATTCCATATATACTCGTTGTTAACTCGATTCACTATCCATTCCGCTATACTGGATGCTCAGTCTTACGTTGTGCCAGACCCTTCGTTCAGTACAATAGCCGTATCATTTCGACAGAACAATCATAAGTCATGGTTTGTTCAGTTAGAAGCCACATTTGCGCTAAGACAAATTAGTTCAGAGCTAACCCGTTTCCATCAAGTAGTTGCGGCACTGCCACCCCACGCCGCTGATGAGGTGGACGACATTTTGGAGTTACTTAACTCCACGAAACCTTTGAGCGGACCAAACTCGCCCGTAATTAAACGCGTTGGTTTGTCAGACCGTCAAGGTTTTCCTCAGTTTCTGAGTGCGACTGAGCTCGCTGACTGTAAACCATCACAGCTCCTTCGACAAATGCAACGGTTAGCAGGCACCACACACGTAGAAAAGACTCTACTGAAAAGATGTGGCTCCAACGTTTGCCTAAAGATATGCAAAGCATCCTTCGCGCAAACCCACTAGCGACCTTGTCAACTTTAG
>LUCH01003126.1:52734-75796 GCA_013368495.1 Paragonimus heterotremus | reverse complement strand
TTAGAGCACTGACGGAAAAGTCTGGCCAAATAAGAATGAAGCTTTCAATATAACACAAATAATATATAGGAATTCAGTTTAAAATGTACAAATATTTACACATGGATTAAATGTATACAGAAGTGGTAACCCAGAGTTATGTCTCAACTTGGTACACGACGTACTAAGTCGCTTGACCCAGATTCCAACTAATCAGACAGGGTATATACAAAAAGGTCGTTAAGAACGAAGGCCGAATATTTATCAAATGAATTGATCTCGTGTAACGTTATAAACGGCACCATTTTAGTGCGTACGTGCACTAAATTAACGCTTTCCAGGTGTATGTAATTAACACTAGAGGAGAAATAAGAATACGGATAATTGCGGGAGACCGATCGTACATTATACGACAATCAAAATAGGTCTAAACCAGTGCTAGACCAAACCGATAAGTGAAATGAGCTAGAGAGTTTAAGAATCCGACCGTCGAGCGCGCAAGCAAGCCGGAAGTTTATGATGCCATTGACACACATAGGCCAACAAACATGCAAACAAACAAACGCAATCCCATGTAGCGATCAGACGACGGATAAAAATCCTTACGGGTCTATGTGCAACGTGAACTAAGATTTTGGGAAGAATTTTACACATCTTACAACAGGCAGAGCGGGCTTATCACTAGGTCAATACACCGTCACGCAAAGTTAGCTGGAGAGGTTAGAGACCAGCTGTCGACGGGCGAAAAAACTTGAAGTTGGTGGTTTTGTAGATCCACGCCACGCGGTCACATTGCGAGTCAACTATTGAGGGTTGCGGTGACACAGCTTGACTGTGGGACACAACTGCCAATGTTGAGTCTCGTCTGATACTGTTGTAGGTTCAAGCAATGCCATTTCAAGCTTAGTCTGCGAGGACTCGTTGTGCATCTGGTGAAGACCATTAGTTACATCAGAGGCAATATCCTTGAGCCTTTGCATAGCCACTTACGCAGAGATGATTGTCGATAAAATCATCTTACGGAATCGGAGGAGATTCCACCCGTATAAACAAAACACAAAGGTTCGGAACAAAGATGACCATTTATTTAATGTTTTCAGGAAGCAAACTACGGTCAGAGGTAGAAATCATTGCGAATGTTTGGGAGCTGTGAATATGTTGGGGAAAAGGAACGGGGAGGAATAATATATACACGCAGCGAACAAAATTAAAATGAAAACAGACTGACTAATTGTTTCGGGCGATCTAAACGTTATATACAATAAGCTGTCTAACTATTAAGAAAGATAAGAAAAGAAGATGACGAAAACATAAGGAGCTTGGTGATGGTTCCAGTGACATAGAAGTAGAGTAAATGACCTAGATCAAACCTGGAGCTAGTTTCGACGCAGCAGTAGTAATACCTTGAATTTGTGCAACTCAGATATTTATCTCGCGAGCGCAGTTATGCTTAATATTATCGACAATATAATAAAATAAAGTATACCCGATAAGTGACAGAACGAGGGTTCGCCAGAAATCGTTCATCAAGAACAGGTAACACTACTACAAAATTAAGAATGGGGTGCGAAACAATATGGAACATTACGTCACTGGTCGTTCACGTGGTTTGTCCTCAATTTAGGCCTCTTTTTCGGAGACTGCACAAACCGCCGACTCTGCAACACAAGGGGAGAAGTAAGGATTATCCCCGGTTTACAAACATACGACGTGCGCTTTCTCACTTTCGGTTTCACTTCACAAAAACAACAGTACTGAGAAATAGGCTTAGTGGCACTCATCACAAATTGTGTTACAATTGATTGAAAAGATACATAGGTTTAGGGTAACACAAGATCAACTAAAGATATTTCCGATGATTTTCAATCACCTTGCTATTGTGAAAGAGTTCTAGGTCCATGCTAGAGATAATAGTCCGGACACGTACTTTCGGAACTACGTTGAAATGGACAGTAACTCCTGTTAGCTTTCAATTCTCATGGCATCAACAAACAGGGAACAAGCGACTGAGAAAATACAAGCGGCTTACATCGTTCGAGAAATGGTGTTTTTTGTTTACATTTTTTAAACAGTAAATGTACACTTATACTTATGAAAAATAAGAGATAAGAAGGATGGCGAAATTTTTGGAGACAAAGCGCAGTGCAAATGTTACATCATTTTGGCCGGGTTTGGAATCACAAAAGCTCACCGGGTTCTTGAAAGACATACTGTACAATCTACTGAAACGCATGCCATGAAAACATTCGTGACATGGTTCATTCTAGGCCTATATTGTGAACAACCATAGTACATAAACTCCTTTTTGTATTCTATGATCAACAATCTTTTGACAATTTTTGGAAGATTACCAGGACATAAATCAAATGAAGTCGTTACCACACACACTAAAGGACGTTCCAAAGTTGGATCACAATGACGATGTCCAACTAATTAATCGCATAATCTGATCGTGAAGTAAGCAGAAGTTGGCTAGTATCTCTGAAGTACAGTTTTCCTCCGAATAAAGATATATTCAAAAGGTAGAAGAGAGGTTTTGATATACACTTACCGGATTATTTCACAATAAAGATAGATGCTAAACAAACATACGAAAATAAAACAGACCCGGTTTGTGATTGTCTACTCATCTAATGAGGAAGCATACAACAGTCTGATACCGTCTATCCCGTATTATGCATTTAATCTGAAGGTAAGTTAGTAAACTGTCTGAGTATGTAGAGAACAAACACCGCGGCGAACTTTGCAGAAGCCCAGGTGACACTCTGGAAAAGCTACGCTGCGTCGGGATCATATATGGGAAATACGTTTTTCCAGGTTGTGGTTCAAACGAATCACGCGGATGATGTTCAGTTTATGCGACAACCAAAAGACAGTGATATCGGAAAACCAAAGATGTTTCATTCTTACAGAGCACCCTATTCTGCCCTATATGCAAAACTGTATTTGGGAAACCGGTAGGTCTGTGGAGCCAGTTGCAGGCGATTCGTGTAGGAATCTGCAAAGAATAAAACCTATGTAAATGAATATCTCGTTTCGTTCAGAGTTATAGATTATTCCATAATAAACTGAGAGAACTAACTCCGAAAGGTAGGTTACGATTTCTCAAGTGAGTATCCAATGGACAAAGAGCTCTCACAACCTTGTAATTTAGCTATAGTCATATTGAACAAAACTAGCTTGAGGTTGTTATGATTGGTCAGAATCATGCTTTTAAATCGCCGTTTAAATTAATTCAAAACAAAATATGCGTGGTCGTACATCAGCTTATTGTGGGATTCTTTGGGCCTTTCGCACCGACATTTTAGTCTCATTCGAATATTTTTTCAGCCATACAGAGGAAACTGGCATGATATCATTTCAGTAATACATTATTTGTGGGCGTGAATTAAAGATACAGACGGTAAACAATTGGTCCAGGTGACCACCAGGTAAATGATTGACAGCTGCTAAGACTTATTTGGACCTCATCATCAAACAGGAAAATCGAACTCACTACTCCCGAACAGGCAGCATATTGTAGTCCAGGCAAGTGTCCACTAGACTACAGGGCCGTGGAGACTAGGTCTGCAAGAAGGTATGTGAATCACTTTCTCAAGCTGTTGGACTTCCTTTCGCTCATAGACTGTGGTTAACTTGTAAGCCTCCGATCGCTTCCAGTCTTTGATAAAAAGGAAGCAACAACAGACAAGAAAAGCGAAGACAGCAATGTCAGTAAACACCTCATTATGCCCGGATGCGTGCATCGTGTTTGACGAAGACCGATCTGTATTGGTTCACATAGGAATTTTAGAGGGGATATGTCTACGGCGATACAGTCTACGTTAAACTCAACAACGGCCCCTAGCCCCAATAGAAGAATTCTCATGTTTTGTCTTCATATAAGAATTACAGTTGATTGGTCTGATATTGTTGGTGTGATTGTTGGTGTGTGCATTTGTTCTCTTACTGGTAATTCGGTACACTCCACTTTAACTCTTGTTAATGTTGAAATCACAAAATCGTTGATAGCTTGAGAAGTCGTCTTCGTATCGAATTGGCAGTTGTTAACGAAGTCCTGTTTAGTTAGGACTAATTACAGATGGTCAGTTTGTAAAGTAGGAGTTGCTATATTTTTCTACTAATTGTTACGTCAAGTAATGTCATGCTGTCTTACCCACGTATTATTTAAATACACTTTACCACGCCCGTTGCCCATGATATACCTAACGTTAGCTAGCCCCTTTTTCCCATACACAAATTCGGCGGCTGTTTCTTAGGGTTTCTCCATTTCACGCGTGTCCTCAACCCTCGTTGACGACCGTTGTCTCACCAGTTTGACCTTTTCTTCGGCCAGCTGACCATTGGATCATTTACGGGCGCACGTCTGCTATTCCTCGGACTATTTGCCATCCAAACATCAAGCGCCTTGCCGCTAACTCTACGTATTTTATGGCTAGCTGCCTCTCTGCCTCTACCTTGAAGTGTAAGCTGACACTTAGTTTTCGAATAGCTGACCAACATCCTAATGACTGTCTACCTGCAACCTTTCGGAACATTCCGTAGCCTAATTCGGTGAGGAAATTTTTCTTCAGTTACTGTTATTCATATAATTACATATCATTCCGTACTGATTAGTGTTATTCTGTGCCAACATTTGCACACTGCCCACACAAACTGCTTCCAAAATATAACTAGTTTGCTATCTAAGAGTCTACGAACTGCGTCGTAAAGATAATTGTCCGTTTGCAGGATACATTATTCATCCTGATCTTAACCAAGGTAGACTTCAAAGGCTTGATGTTAAAACGTTACCTTTTAATGCAGGGAACACATTTTTGGTGCGACCGCAGTAACTGGCATATCCACTTAGAAGTGTAAACTTCTCAAACTGTTTAATCAAACTAGTATTAAGAATGTAAGTTCCAAATTATGTCTTAAGCTACTCATCTACATGTGGAAGTCTCATTTCCGATGTCCACAGTCAAGATGAATGAGCAATCCACCGCGTATATTCATTGATTATGCCAACCGTATCATTGTGATTTTGGATTTAATAAGTGTTCATTCAATGAGGTGAGCATACTGCTAACTGAACCGGATTGCGGGCGGTGATGTAAGCATATATGTACAGTAGAACACCACTGTGCCTAACCCTGTTGAAGAGGTAAGTTATTTATAATGAAATTCCTGGTAATAATGGATTGAATGTTATGACGACCCTTTTTTATGGTCGTCCAGCGGCCTTCATTATAACATCACTTGAATGTATTCCACAAAATGGAAAACGGAACGTCACTTACGAAAAGATTTCTGGCTCCGTTTGTGGATGCTCTAAGCTATTCTAGACCTGGTTAACATGGAACAAGACCAAAAGTTTCTGAGCATAGTCAAAGGTACCTCTTTAACAAACACTTAGGGAGTTCGAGGAGCAGCCAGTAGTAATTTTGGGGAATTGAAATACATAAATATGTTGGGTTGACAAAAATTTGCGTCTTTCATGTCTAAATACATAAAGCAAGGAGTACGGCGACAGAAATGATGGGATTTAGTTATTCTTATAAATAGAACAGAGTATTAGGTCTGATGAAGAAACATTTACGACTGTCCGTAGGCTTTTTGAATAGAAGGTTCCGTAGCTTGAAGATATGGTGATCTTTCATCCATGTTCCGTTCGAAAACAGAAGGAGGTGGAGCACCTGTAGATAGAGAAGCTTTTGAATACTAGCCAATATTTGCATTGGATAAAGTTATACAACTCAACCAACAAATGCATGTACTCAGAAATATAATAGGAAATTCAGCAAACTTTACCAGAAACCCCACTTGCATTTTGCTTTGAGTCAAAGTAAGAACCAAATGTATATGAGACATCCTGGCCGGAACACGACTGAAGAATGCGCAGTTCAGTAATTTCATTTTATTCACATTTCAAGTTTATGTAACATACTTGTCTCAGGCGAGTTTAGAAAAAGTATATCTGGTTTCCAGCATGATTATCTAAGCAAAAGTCCGGACAGCTGGCAGGATCATGACATCGTAACTATCAGAGAAGAGGTATTAAAAAGCACTGCAATAAGTGGATGCTAAGAAAAGCATGACTTGCGAGGCAACTGTAAGAAGTTGGGACTGGAACAGTTTCCTTGTTGAAGGACTTTGTCGTAAGCGAAATGAAAGCCAGTAAAAATCAGCCAATCAAAATAGGTATCTGCTGCTGTGTTGAAGTTGGTTGAAAGAGATGGTCGTTAGATCAGTTTGTTTGATCGTGTGCCTAATTTAATTTAACTATGACCGTTGGAAATCCGGACTAACAGACCATTCAGAATTTAACATCAGTGTCTCTCAACAGCAATCGCTACTGCAAACACTGTAATTACTCCATAGAAGTGCCAGTTTTTCTAGCAAGTGTAGCTCACATCCTCATGGATCTGACATGTAAAATATATCAGTTAGGCGCTTGACAACAACTGCAAATGCCTCAGGAAGTAACTGCATGTTAAATCGCATTACAAACAGTCAAGGAAGGCATATCATTTTTTAGTCATATTCCAACTTGCATGTTCACATATTTTTCTAAATTATGCAAGATACTAAAATATTTCATTGCCCAGATCTCGATCGATAAGCATGAAGGTCGCTGTTGCACAGATTTCTGGCAACTTGAAAGCATCTGTTGGCAGTCGAACGATTAAAAAAATGCAACAAATTCCTGCAGAATAGCAGATATAACAACATCAGTCTTTTTTGGAATCAAGATATCTAATGCTTTTTCATCGATTTTTTCGTTACAACCGGATCAAACATGAAAACTCTAACATTGGAAACAATGTAGTCCCCCGAATAAATTTGATGAACATAGCAATCGTCATGTAAGATGTATGATTAAGAGTCAGTTCGTTCGTTCTATTCACGCACATAGGCGAAATGATGTACAAACAATTGGACGTGTGGGATCTTATGGGCAAAATTTTCAAATTGCTCAATCATCATTCGGTCGTAATCGAAAACAGTTACAATAGATACGGATGTAAGTGTAATGATAGAGAAATAAGAATAGGAAGAAAAGTCAGTCTACTTAACATATTTCCAACGTGGCGATAGGTCCACTAACATCTGTTTCTGAACGCGTGGCGGTGGTTTCATACTATGTACAGTGAGAATTTCGGACAAACCGTGTTTGTTCACTGTCTGACAAACAACATGGAATGCTTTAACGGGTCTATTCGATAGTTAGATTCTTGTGAATGACTCGTAATAGAAATTCCAGTTTTCCACTTTTGGCACTCACATAATAGATACAGATGTAGGTGTACTTTTTATCATTATTTTTGATCACGTGACCGAATGATGATTGACCACTTCGGAACTTTTGCTCGTAGGCTGTCACACGTCCAACTGTTTGTACATCTCCATATGTAATTGAAAAGAGTGAATGAACAGAGGCCTAACCACATATCTTACATGACGGTATCCGCGTTCCCCAAAACTAAGAAAAAAGATTCTGTGATTACTTTGTTTAGATTATACAAAAAGCAACTGTTTATATCCCCGATGCTGAGTAATGATAACACCTATTTTCCCTAGAAAACAGGATCATGATCTCGAACTAGGCTACCGTATGACTGGATTCTAGCAGCCGGACAGAGTGCAGCTTTCAAGTGATCTTGCATATTGCATGACAGCAAATGAAGTTCATTTTCCCTCGAATCGCTGCTTCTCAGTACTACACAAAATCCAACTAACAACTCCCAGCGTTCTTAGCTTCTAGTTTTACTGCTTCATGTTGCTGAGATCCGGTTTTCTCCGTGTAGCAGTTAATTATCCTAGTCATTACGCGTGGTTCTAAATTGCTCTTAATCGGGGTGAGGTAAACTGTGAAGAACTGTGGCACCAAACTTAGGTTTCGAGTTTTTCATTTTGGACGACTTCATAAATTATGCTGTTACTTGTACGACGAACACTTAACATACAGTTAATTCAGCAGACGTCTCCATTCATTGTCGGTACGCACTGTAAGGTTGTTGAATGTGCACGGGCAGAAAACAACAACAAAAAACTGAACGGATCCGACGGTCGTGACTGGGGTTTAAATCCAAACCTGTAAGGATTTTCAAATGCGTCCCTCTTTCGTAGAGAAAGGAAAAATACTTTTAATCTATTACAACAGACGTCTGAAAAATGCACTTTCATTATGGTTAAGAAAGACTTGCAGTGAGGGATTGACTCTGGCTAGTTACACTAAGTAACCTAGAAGTTCGTCTCTCAATTGTCATGCAGTCGGAATTATACTGCAAGTTTATCCGAGTATTGACCAACTGGGGCATACCGAGTTCTAGATTACCTACTGACCGGGTCATGGGGCGTTGATCAATGAAGTGTTGTTTATGTATGCGACAGTGCTACATAGACGACTTGCAGTCGAAGACAAATGAATACTTAGACGCATCATGAGGAGTACGGTTTCTGGAGGTGGTTCTAATTCAGCTAGTCACGACTTTCTGCTAGCTGTCTGCCACGTAATTAATCGATGCTACTCACTAGTAGTATGGTGATAAGTTTGAATTTACACACCACTTACTATCCGCGGAGTCCTACTTGACAAGCCTGACCGTGGGTCGGTTTGTGTTAGCAGCAGTGACTTTTTGAGCTCGTAAACTTGAATTCATGACAAAATCTTCATTGCTAGCTTCACCGTGATACATGTTTTGTGAGTATGCATGAATTTTGCATTTTGTGTGCACCAAACATTTCGTCACATCGGTGACATCTGAACATCGTTGTCCCCGAATGAATTGCCTCCCTTGGAAATTGATAAAGGATATCATGAGATAACACATATACCCTTTCGAATTCCAGCTATTCAGCCGCAACACCACAATCGCTGGAAACTACGTTTCATTTTTTGAACATTTTTCGGAGGCATATTAGCTGTCTAGTGCTTATTTTGCAAAAACTTTCGACTAATCGTGTTAAGAATAAATATTCATGATTGTGCCAGTTCTTTTGCTGAATGGTAACATATTCGCAATCAAATGTGATGCGCCGAGCTAATAAAGTTGAATCACATACAAATGAACTGCAATCTGACTCCCAGACAAATCTACTGTTTATACATACCTCCGACGCTGGCCTGAGGTAATTGCTGCTCCAGGATTTTGTAGGACTTGGGCTGAACTTTCTTGAAGGTTGGACCACCATGACGCCATAAGTGCTCTTCGATAATCTCCGCCCGTGGCTCCGGTGAATTCTGTGCGACTTCTACTTGACGGTTTGTTGCGGCAAACTGTTGCATTGTGACATTGTATTGGGCCACATTGAAATCACGTCTAAAAATAACATAACAAGAGTACAAGCGGCTTTAACGACTCTGATCTACATAAAAATTATTTTGTACTGAGAATACACGGACGTTTTGCTTTCACACCTGAGAGACGGTTTGGATATGTTAGTTTTAAATTAATGAAGGCGAACTCTAAGTATATCTGCTGCCCTGGATAATTATTTTTCTGGTGTGTCGGATGATGATTGCTCTTAACCAGTTCTTATGTACGCGTTCTTCGCTGGTTTATGCACCATGGAAAGACCAAATCAGTAACAGACCGTTTTTTATGGAATGATTAAAACCCTAGCCAAACCGCCGTCCACTATGTTCGCACATTAAATATGTTCGTATAGCACACTAGAAAAACAACACTACACATACCGGTCAATTTCTTCGCAAAACCTCGACTAAAGCCGCATGCAGCCAATCATTTGTTTGCCGCGCAAGCTTCCGATCAAACTGGCTGTATATGAGCGTTCACTGCAGCCATGTACTTCAATACAGCTTAAAGAGAGCGATTGTCTCTCATTTTTCCCTTCCGCTGTTGATTTGAGTGCTTGACACAATTCTACGCATTCATTCGGTTGGTTGTTGCCTCATAAGTGGCACTCTAGTTTGTGCTTTTGTTTCCCCGTTTTTATCCTTGCCAATACTCAGAGGTGTTACAAGAACGACAACAGGAAAAAGGAGAAGACAAAACGAACACCATCAATGACGACAAGATGCTCGCCGTATCTGACATATCCTTGAACAGCACGTGAAATTAGTGTATGATGTTAGGATATTTTTTCATCTTCAGTTCGATTGTGAAATTTCACAGAAAACGTTGTAGATTGACTGAAAACACAATAACGAATTAATTGCACGCTGACCATAGGCACGTACAACCACCATCCATCGGGAACTTGGCTTTAACCGCATATTTCTGTTCGTCAGCTTCATATGTAGGATTTTAGGTTCACCTGCTATAGTATTGCCCGGATATACTCGGCGCTCTTCCATGTGAGTACTTCATTGTACAAGATAGATGCACACAACTAATGAGCAACACTCTCTCACTAATCTAGCCTTCAGGATCATTCTACTTTCATCTTTGCTATTACTGATCGAGATAATCGGATGTTCCGCACAGTTTCGACTGACGAGAATCCTAGTAGGAACTAGTCAACACAGAACTAAGTAACTGTTATGTCTCCGTATATTGTTATAACTACGCAGAATGCTTCCCGCTAGTTTGACGCATGGTTGGACCACAATTTTTAGGGATCTTTGGAAAATTCCCAGAGCGTTTGATGGATGAGGATGTTGCATGCAACACATTCATGCAAATTCAGTAAGACTGGACAGGCAACATTCACTTTCCAATTCCCATTTTTACCATGGAGTGCACACTTCTGTTTTAGGTATATAGCTGTAATAACAGATCGGATAAAAACATTCAGTGTTTTGAAAGATCTTCTTTGTAGAGTGAATAGACAATAATAATACACATATTTTTAGCATTAATTTTTCTGTTATCTGTAGATAACAACCCATTTGTGAGTTGGTTGTGCCTTGCAAACATATTACTATCTACGAGCTTCAGCACCTCCTGTTCCTACAGAAAGATGTTTGTGGACGAAGTCCATGAGGTGCGCATACCTGATTGTTAGTAGCAACAACGAAAACTGTCGTGTACTTGTGGCAAGTTTTCATCGTTAAATGCTCCATATTACTAGTGTTCTTTTTTACTGAAGTGCATTAGACGCAGTCATAATGCAACGTGACAACAGGATCAACCATGAAGGAAGGCCGGTAATATAATACTGCCAATCATTGTGGACAGTTTTTCTGCTAAAAGATAAAATGGTGGTAAATTATAGTTTCGGCGGGATTCAAACCAGCGATGAGAAATTTTGACTAGCATTTAGCATGCGCTCAGTGAGCTAAGGCATGAAGTCAAACAAATGCATTGAAAACCTCATGTTTGCAAATGTTCAATCACCCGTTCTATTAAGTCGTATGAAATTTGCTGGATAGTTCGGAGGATTGTTTCTCTCTCTCTCTCTCTCTCAAACAACCAGCACTGAAATCTATAAACTGTCGCCAAACAAAACCATGAAAATATACTTTAAACATAGACCTAGATTATGACCCATGTGTAGCGGAATTTTGGTGGCCGAATTTAGAATCTGTTGCAAATGAACCTGCAATCAGTAATTACTATGGTCGGCCAACCATAGACAATTTTGGACGTGACAATATTTCGTGAACTTCAGCCAAATTAACGGTTGAATTTAATTGCTTCCTAATCATGGTAGGTTTGTAACGGTGTGTCGCTTGACCATACACAATTCATCCCATGTTCAGTTTGTACTTGAGGGAATGTTTTCACCAAGTATAATACGAATTTAATCTGAAGTCCAGACACTGCTTTTGAAGGTGGCTGAAATGTGGTGTACTGTAAAATTTCCCTACGGTTGTGTTATTCTTACTTGACTGGTTTGCGAATCCGCTTACGCTGCTAGCGACCACAATGGTCAGAGTTTTATTCATAGGTTTTTCGATCCATCACTCTCAACTGAAGTAAGTGAAGAGGGATCCAGATGTTGATAAGTAACTCTGAGGTAGGAACCCGCTTACCTGATAAGTCCAAACAACTTTGAAGCCAGCCAACATGGAATGTTGGTTTTATAGTATATACGAAAACACACCTAATTTACTTAACACTTCGAGACAAAAACTTGATGGGCAGGTGTAGTTTGGAGTTCTGAATGAGCGTTCAGACTGCACCTTTAATGGCAACCAGATAATTTGATGTGGTTTGCCAAAAAACAAGTGTTTCACAACATAAAACTGTCGGAAGCACATTTAAAATTAAGAAATTATCCACTCATATAGTCTAGATGTAGTAAGGTAAATAACAGCAACAGAACAGGAATTTTCTGATGTTCGAACAGTGGTGTAAAACAGTGTTGTGAGCCAAGAACGCGGATAGCACAAGGGTTATTTATTCAAGAAAACAACACATGGGGTAAGCACTTAAACAGCACAACAGGCAAAAACACTCATTTGCATACGTTATTCGGCGCAGACCGTCTCGGTTGTCACAGACGCCAGACGTAGCAAGGACCATTTTGAGGGGTACTACACTCCGATGTTTCTTCTTGTACTTTCCCCACGGCTATTCCGATGTGAAAATGCCTGCTCTGATCCCACTACTCAATAGCAGCCATGTGAGTAGCATATTACGATCGCTCATCATCACTACAACAGTTAGTCCAAATACCGTGAAACCGAACTTCAATGAAACCACTTCAATCTGTTGGGTTATTCTAAGATGAGCTATAGCTTAGAACGCTTACAATCTGGAATCCTGGTCTGATCGAAACCAATGAATCAATATGGGTTGTTTTTTATAGTTTAGGAGACACATTCTGTGTACTGGCCAAGTCGGCCAAAAACAGTTCACAGCTCAAAGTAGTCCGCTATGGTACTGAAGGATAAATGTAGGCTCAGCGTGAAGTTTGTTTGACAGTTTCATTAAAACAGCCGGTTTCTAGACAATTATGAGCATCAAACTTTTGTTTCAAGTCAATCGGTTGAGGCCACCAATTTCTTCACTAACGAACAGGCTGGAACACCCAGTATTTCACAGATCGTTAGTGACATTTCTGTTTCGACTCACTTTTTTACAGTGAAATCCAAATCGTTCCCGGCTCTCAGAATTTCCGCTTTCACTTGAGCATGCGTCATTCCAGTCACTGGTGTGGCACAAATTCTGACGATCACATCTCCAGGCTCCAAACCAGATTTGTGGGCAATCCCGTTCCGTGTAACCTGAACGTGAGTAGCAGTATTAAAAAGCTTCTAACTGAGTGTTTATTCTGACATGAAACAGTTAATTCTAACTAATTGCTCCAATCCATCTCCAAAGTAGCCTCACAGCAACAAAAAAAACAAGGATTTGCCGCATTATGTACTCGTATGTACTAACTACTTGCCGTCAAGAAAACACGTTTATTGACTGCCAACAGCTGACGGAGCAACACACTCAATTTGCCAGTCCATGGAACCTAATTCAAGTCGAGTACTTAGTTAATTCTAGTTTGTTATCAAACAATGCTATAATTTTCATCTTACAGATTAAGCAGAAATTTCATTGTAGCGCTTTCTGTCAACCGATGTTTGCGGCATGTTGAGGCACATATGCACTATGTTTGGCAGGCTATGGTTAAGCCATTTGAATACCTCTTCAAATATTTTCAAGCCTACCTTTCAACTGGGGTCCATTTCAGTTCTCTTGACAAAAACGTTCACCCGATTCCTTCCTTTTTCTGTTAACGTCAGTAATAGTCTCAGCACCAATCATACCATTCTTATGAAAGTTTACCAAGTGTGAGTTCACGTACAACATGAGACAGTGAAGTATTGTATCTGGTTTACATGCTACAGAACTACTCGCACAATTAATATTCAGCAACGTTTGAAGTGGACATACTCACTGATAAAAATACACACCTTTAGGCGCTAACCGGAGACCAAGTTTAAATCCCAAAACTTGTTCATCTTTGTCGAACAGTGTAAAAACAAACTACTCGAAATATTGAGATTTGAATCCAACAACGTATGCGCCAGTGGCACAGACATGCTGTACAAATAAATCCAGTCCTTGGATAGCTGCTAATGACATTGCGCCTAACAGATCGTCGACTGAGACATATCAATAACAAAACTCGAATGACCGCTGGTGAGCGATCTTAGCTTCCATCAACATGGCTTACCCCTGTGAAAACAATGGGGAATACCAATTGCAGATACGATCAGCGTTGATGTCGTTTGCAACATTTTTCATCATTAAACAGTGAACTGGGCGATTCAGAACATTTTCAGTTTTCAAGTCGATAGGGTGTTTACCACGGATTTACAAACTGTTCATAATTCTTACATAATTTCTGAGGGGAGGGTGGATGTTTCTTGACTAATATAGATGACGTCTGTTTGTCTTTGTCTGAAGGATTGACACCACCACTTAGCCATCACAGTGGACAAAAAACGTGGGTTCATGGTTGAGGATAAAAGATTGTGTGTAAGATGAACGAAAATACACAGCGCAATGCCACTTCAAAACAAGACATTGCACATTTATTATTATGGAGGCTTCATAATATAACACAGCATCTCTCAAGTTGAACACCACTCACATTTGATCACAGCTTTTACAATCAGATAGAATTTCCATCTAACCTCTTTCAAAAAAACACTAGACACGAGTTTCGTTCTTCCGAGAACACGTCAGTAGTGCAAATCTCCTACATGGCCACAACCATATACAGTAACTGTGTCTTCTACCGAGACGGTCGGATAACCTGATTACTAATCACAAACGAATGTGGCTGAGCGCTCAGATATGATAATCCCGTCGTGCCTAGTGTGAGGTCAATGAAGCACTAGCCAACACCGTTACTTCACGGTAGGGTGGCCAGAGTTCTAATCACAGTAATTTCAAGGATATGCACTACTGATAAGCTCCAACAATAGTGACATTTGAGTATAGTGCTTCTTTTCGAAACAGGCTGACTGGAACATCTGTTTTCAGTGCAAAGGCTGTGGTCAGTTGTGGGTAATGTTCAACAGGAAATTAGCCAAACCTCTGACTACTAATCAGTAAACGGACTTTTTGCTGTTCTAAGGCAAACTCATTTTCTAGGATATTATTTGAGGCACTTTGGACAAGGTGCGATGGGTAGACTTTTCAGTTTCTATTTATCGAGGCAATACGCTTATACATGTAGAATTATAAAATTAAATAACTGCAACTAAATCACTGATCAATGGCAGATGTCAAAATCAGAATAGTAGACCACTTTGAACTGAGCGTGTGCAGAGTGGTCTGAGTTCCACACCCGTATTACGTCACCGACTTTTAGGCCAGTACCTTGACAATGTGTGCAACAAAGGCAATCTTATCGTGACGAGAAAGTTAGCGTGGTTGTTTTGCAGAACTAATTAATAAGTAATGTGGTAGATTAGTTAGGTTAGAAGAAACTCAACTTTGAAAAATTCAGGTTTTGGGAGACCATTTAGTTTGGGTTAGTAATGGGATAGAAAACAGTCATCGACATGAAAATTTATATATAATAATAACCTAGTGCTACTACAAGTGTTTTCCAGTTCGGTTGTTTTTGTCAAGACCGTTTCAACAGCTCATATTAACTACGGTTGAAACGATCGTTATTAGGTTACGTAACTCAATTCTGTGTAGCCAGAAAAATTCGTATACAGTCTGCGACTCCTACGATCAAATCGCTTTGACGCACTTGGTCTATTCATTGACTTATGTCCGATGTCGGACTTGATGTCTCCCCAAACATGCTTGTCAGAATGATGCGGACAAACACAAAACTTTAACGGGTTCATTGTTTCCGGTTTGGATTCGCCTCATTCTCCACCGCATGATCAAGCTGCAGTGGTTGCGATCATAACGTTTGGAACTAAAACTATAAGCAATATCTTCACAATCAATTCAGATGTTCTCTTTGACGGTCTTGGGCAGCATTGGCAGTTATGAATACCGTTCATCTGCGCGATTTGGTGTCATTCATTCTCGTTGTGATAAATTTTAAATTTATATTCTCATGCAAAGGCTCTCGTTTAAGTAGTCAAACTCTATGACTATTTCTGCAGCTATTTAAGCTAAACATATACAGAATATAGCACCAATAACAGTGATACTAACACCGAGCTCGATTCCGTTCCAATCCGCACATTCGAGTCACTAAATGTCTTTACACTGTCAATAACAAGAATTGTGAGGTGAAATCAGACCATGAGTATTTTTGTGTAATATGCGTATACTAATAGCATATTTTTTAGAAAAAAAAATTGTGCTTGAGAGGAGTGAAATGGTGAAAACGTTGTAAACGCATAAGAAACTACAGTTCCCGTTTGTGATACAAATCCACCGGAAGACCAGAATAGCCGCATCGTTGATTACGCTGAAGCGTTCTATTCACTCACTTAATGAAACACAAATTAATGAAACTTCAACCACTAATTAGCGCAATGCGGCAATACACAGGTCCTACGTATTATGGACGTGAATATTTTTTCATTGGAATACCTAGCTCGTAATGGTAATTTTCATCACAGATGAGAATCCCTAGTGTCTGTTGACCAGAAACATACGTGGAACTGCCAGAAGAGTGTCCTTAAGAAAGAATTGACAATAACGCTATTCATGCTGCTTATAAAACTTTTGCCCGAAGTATACCCAAATGATTGCTTGAAAGTCTGCAACAAATTGAGCAGACCATATCCACTTGATTTGCTGCAGATATGATGCATGTACAACCCTCGCCTATGATTCGTTTGTGTTCAGCTTTGAGGTGGTGGTGATTAAAACACATATCAAAACCATGGCGGAAATCGTCTTGAAATACTTCTATCTGTAACCACTTGGAGCAGCGGTATAACGAAATGCGATTGCTACCAACTGTATACTACATAATTCACTAAAATTGGACTGTCTCGATACTCTCATCGCGACATTTATTCTCTTCAGTCTCTGCAATCACCCGAAAAAGCGCTATCGTGTGGAGGTTAAGTATAACGGAACCGTTTGATACCTTACCTGTTCCAACATCATGCTGTCGCCATGACAAATAGCAACTAACAGGATGGGACGGCTTCAGAGACGTTGCAAAGTGTAATAAAATATCGCCCAGCCATTAAAATTGATGAGACCGCATTTTTTACAGGTTATCGTCCGGGTAGCTAGTTTTAAGTGCATTTTGTGTTTGCTACTTTTTAAACAACTTTTTATCAAACGTAAAACCGTACAAGTTTCAGAAGTTAACCCACAATCAACTATCGATCTCCCCTCATTCAAAGTGCGGTCAAATCTCCTACATGCTCTACTTTTCAAATATGTTTACTTTGCTCTTGCGTACGGTATATGAAGAATTTAGTCACGTGCGTTGCTTGTGTTTTTCCAAAGAAATGGAACTTAGTTCCCAATGGTAAGGATGCACTTAAACAAAACAAAATCAATATTGACGTCCGATTGTGACCAGGCGGGGGTTGGGACGGTGCTTTTAACTACTGGGCTTGTACCTTACTGTTATTGTCGTCAATACTTATTGATTTTAGGGGTAACAGGCACGCCAAAATAGTGGGATTGATTGGTAAGGCGATGGCCATTTGGTTTGTTCTATAAATAGAAACCTGGTCTTATAATGTTGCCAGTGTCTGCGATACTGTTAGCTGGTCATTCAGAAAAACGTGAAATTTCGTGTTGACCCATCAATGTTACAACGTTTAGAACGCCATCAATAATGGGAGAATGTTGTGGCGCAAGTCACTGCATAAAATGAAATTCAGCAGTTATTTTAAATACCGCTCACATTACAAAATGGTTTGTCACATACGCTGATTTAGATCAGTCTTACTCTGAAAGCATAATGAATTGACAACTTCATTGTTTGTTATGTCATGGGAAATCGGATGATGCTAGCGCGATTTGAATAACTGACGAACAAGTAGTAGGAGATTTTATTTTGTATAGTTTGAACATCACCCGCAATTGACTGCAGCAGTAGCGGAAATGAATTAATATACTCAAGTTTCACTACTGTTAGAGATGGTCAAAAAATGCACACGTTTGCCACGGCCAAAATTTAAACTTCGGCCAACTTTTCATGAGGCAGCCGTGTTAACTGAGCCATTGGCCTCACATTAAGAATCAATGAACCATCACATGTAAACGCTCAGTCACATTCGCTTTGAGTAATGCTCAGTAGACTTCTGTCATAAAGATGAAACTGATAAGAAACGGTGACAATTCTATGGTAAACACACAGTCGCGAGAACAGTAAATTCTCTATTTCTAGCAGTCTGCTTTCGACTGCTTTGTTCCTCCCACAGCACCCATCCTTAGGGAACACAAAGAATGGTCACCTTAGGAGGGGGATGAAGTGATAAGCCCACTACTTTTCCCACTATTTGTTAGTCTGTTTATACAAATGCACTCAAAAGTTACGGGCGCCCCAGAAAAGCGACACCTGTGGCATTTTTTAAAAATAACAATCCAATCGCATGACAAGGTTAGTGCTTAGTGCTTAGAATTCGAAGACCATTTTCTAGTTTCTATATCGCTGACCGATGAGGCTGTAAACATACCAGGATAATCGAAGCCAAAAAAAAACTCATCTGACAATGTTAAGGCCACGAATGTTTCGAAGCTACTCGTTCTTTATTTTTCTCAGTAATTTGGAAGTAGTTTGCTGTGACTGATTTCTAAGTCATTCATTTCGTGGTCAAGCTATCCTAGCTGGATGGTACACTTTGATAGAACAGTTTCAGTTGGTTATTGTATTAGATTTTTCGTTAAATTATTTTTTGAGGTGATCCAGTTAGATGTAGTCCCAGACTATGAATTCATGTTCATTACCTGTACTTCCGAAAAGGTTCAAGGAGTTGTACAGTCTAATTAGTTGAATACATTCTGTAGTAGAAAAATCTAGTGAATTTGTTCATCGACCGTACACGAAACTAAACCACTCAAAAATTGCTAACAGAAAAGCCAAAATTAGGAAAAACTTGGTGGTACTTTTAAATCGACTAAAAAAATTCAAAAGAATTCGCACAGGCATGATTATATTGATCAATTGAAACTAAACGATAAGTGTTAAACTGGCAACTAGCTGTGTTATTAATTACGCTTTCACCTGGACATTCGAACTACAATCAAAATAGCAAAGTGGTATATTCACAATGCACTTTAGAATATATTCCTGGGATATTGTGCCCTTGATTGTTGTGTATACAGAGAGTAACAAATAGAGTAACGGTTTCTAATAGAAAAAGACAAACATTTATAGGGGACGATGAGAACCGTAAGTACGCAGTTTCCCCATACACTGTAACATGCTGCAATACCTGAGAATTTTGCCAACCTACAGTGGGATTGATCACACTGCCTCTAAACTCTCGATCCAACTTACCAGAGGACAACTTTCACAGCTCATGAGCGAACTAACTAATATTCAACAGTTTTCAGGAACAGTGTGCAAATCGGTTCTCGGCAGATGTCCCATCAGCATGTATGACCCAGCTATTGCGGTTAGTTTGGTCTATTATCTCGTATCCTTGGGGACCTTTCAAAGATGTTGGATGGATTACGATAGTGTTCACACATTCAGTGAACCTGATGAGGTCAGCTTATACAGATACCAAAAGCATTTTTGTATTGTTTGGGCTTATGGAAAGGGGTACCCGAGACGGAGAACAAGATACGTCATCGTGGGATTTTCAAATTGGACGTCCACTTCTTACTAGCAATGCCCTTAACACATACAATGAATACGATTAATTAAAAAAAAACTGCAAACCGAGGGAGTGTGCATGAATGCGCGTCAGCTGCGTTTGTTTCGGCTTCTGTAAGAAGTTCTAATTGGAAGGACATTGTTCAACTCCTACGCATAACAGCTGAATCTGGCAAACTAACACCGATGCGGACACAGTTTAGGAGAACCGAATGACTTAAACACCCATAAGGTAAACGAACAGAATGACTCATTCATGATGACCTGGGGAAAGGATGATGCAGAAGATTGTGAGGTTGTTGAATACAACTACCCTTGTCTGACCAACCCAGATGTCTGCATCTCATTAACAAACGAAGCACCACCAAGCTGTCTGGCTGTACTGATGCCATGATGTCTGGGCGAACACGTGCACATCCGAACAGCAGTGCCTGAATAACTACCCACGCACACGTAAGATGACCGAGTTGTGGCCACATTTACAGGAACAATGATGTACACGTACGTTGAATCAGATTAGCTTGATTTGGTGTGCGGTGCAGCGGTTACTGATTCTTAACCAAAAGCCATAAACCAACAGGCTCATGATGACGGGTAGCTGGAACGGGTGAGAGTCAGAAAAGATCTCGAGCCAGCTACAGTACAGCAGAAAACGCTCCCAGATTCAGAACTGGGAAGAAGATTCAACTCCGGCAAAATCCAATATCAACCGCAAATGAGTGTGTATTGACCATGAGAAAACCTCCACCTGTTGCTGACCGTTCACCGAATGGATACAGAAATTGTTACTGACACTGGAGTAGAATCGGCTTGAGCCAGTAATGGTTAACTTTTTCAATTCTATTAACAACATATTGGCAAGTTGCGTACAATTTCCGGTGCCTGAGGTATTGTTCCGCGAGATGTGTTCTATGCCTGGAGAAAAGACTTCTAACAATTAGTCTTACGGCACCCGGATGAAGCAAACATTTTTGTGTCCAAAGTACAATGCTATAACGGAAAACACTAGGGACGACTTTGGTATTATTGAGACAAGTGGTTGAAAGACTTCCAAGTAGCAGTTCATGATTCTTCTCTTTCATTGCGCCGTTTCTGAAAGATTTTTACTTTTGGTTGTCGGAAGACACCGACGTCCTATGTGTTCTAAAGGATACCGGCTGCAGAACTGTCCGGTGTTTTAAGAGGCAAACATTTACGAGTAGATGACTCTTTGGGCATTTGTTAGACGACTGAAGAAGCTTAATGACAAAACATGAAATTCAAAGGAAAATATTTTGCTGCTGTCCTCTAGCCACCAAACGCATATCTGTCTTGAACTCAGTAGCATGAAGGTGGTTCTACAGGTGCCGAAGTCACCTTTGCAGTCATAGCTTGCTGCATAATAGTGCAGCGAAAAGGCGTCAAATATAGCATAATCTTTACTGTCCAACACGATAGTTACCATGCTACAGGCGAGCTCGCGTTTATGAGTCACAATTCTAGTCCACAACACCCCCAGGTTTCCGCTCGCACGTCCTGTGCACTTCTGACCGGTTTATATGTGTGATGGGCGCCTACCGTCGGGGGGTTCTCCGTTTGCCATTCCTCGTCCATTGGTCCGACCTCGTTGAGCGACGGTTCGTCCGGTCGCAAGTGTTGTTCACAATCTATCAACTGTGGGTTTTGACCGCATTCCAAGACCATGTCGAGATATTCCTCCGAGTGTTGGGATACTCGCACCCCCATTGTGGTCTTGGGTCCCATTTTACCTGCCATATCTCGCCCGTAGATCCGACTCAGTCGAGCCATGCCTCATCCAGTCGCCCAGGCTGTCTCCGATCCGCTCGATGTGGGCTTTTAGACGTATCTCCTCCCCGCGTTGAGATATTCCGCCTAGTGTTGGAATACTGGTACCTCCGGTTTGATAATCCACCAAAATAGTAACAGCCTCGAGTTGAAAGATAGATACCGGCGGTTATGGAATTTGCAATCATCAGAAGCTTTTGTGTCAACAAGTTGTGAAAACCTCCCTTAATGTCTCCGCTTGATCACCATTCCAGTTGTGGTTTACTGGGTCATGCTTTCTTGGAAGGAACTCTCGTCTAACCCGATTATAAACCGCGTCACAAAATGTGGAGCAGATCCACATAAGGCACGGAAGACTTCTTATCAGTTTGTAACCACGGCTAATATACTGTCTCAGTATAGTTCACAAAAATATAACCGAATGTGGATAAAAGAATTTACAAAGAATAACTACTAGTCGGACATGGAAAACACATCCTCTTTGGTTGTATTCAGTTCCTTCAAAAAACGACCTAACGTAAGGAAACAGTCGTAGAGTATGTGCTGATTTACTTTACGGAGCTTGTTCTGCAGCCGAGTGATGTTCGTAACAAATTCACGTGGCCCAGAACAGATCAGAAAAAACCATGACGGATTTAATCTAAATACAACCGGTAAACTAGCTATCGTGTTTTTTCAACTCTTGTTGACTAACTATCGTTGCGACAATTCAAAAAAGTAGTTGAGATCAACGAAATTGCAGACCGGTCTTTTAACCCTCCTATACTACTAAGGCAGATCCAAATGAGTTGATATAACTCCAATAAGTACAAGAGCAAAATGTGCTAAGAGAAACTGCTGTATAAAGATGTCCATTAAGACAGAACTCCATGGTCAACCAGATTCTGCAATGTAGTTGTGAGCTGGAGTAGCAAGTCTGCACGCGGTTGCTACAGCAGAAGTGTTGAATGATCAAGTAATGTATTCAGTCATCGACGTTAACTTTCTGCTTGAACTGATATTCAAGCCTTAGAAGATACTTCCGTTTGTCTGTCATTACTTCAAATGATGTAAAATGGTGGCTTGCTCTGATTATGTTACCTGTTCTCAGGCTGCACGCGCAAGCAATCATCAAATGTATCCTCATATTCCATAGAATCAAAATGTGGTGATGAGCTTATATCACACCCTGTTTTCCGGAAACGTTTCAGTTGATGACGGGGAACCCACATCAGTTTCGGTTTTCATTTGTCCCCTCATCCAGTCAACATTTGAATGTCAGTGGTTTTGTTCACGTGTGTGTTAGAATTCGACTGTTTCCTGTTTATTTAAATCAACAAATTGAGTCCAACTAAAACAGTGCAGTACATCATAGTGACTCATTTGCTATCCAGAGTAGGAAACAAGCTTTGAGCCGTATGCAGTACATCATCCAAAGAGGCGGAGGAAGGCAGTTTGTGAGGTTTGCTTCAACTGTATTCACTCATTCAGTTATCACATCGGACGCAGATTTAGAAGAGATCCATTTGCGAAAATTCTGGGCTTCGGCTGGATTCAAACCAGCGACAGAAACACCATGCCCAAACGCGGCAAGCGTTCTACCAGCTGATCTACGAAGCCACGCCGGAAGCTCATACATTTCACATTTGGACCTAGTTACTCACCCAACTAAATGTGTCATATGGAATCCATCAAATGATCAAGCTGATTGACT
>LUCH01003126.1:31833-44023 GCA_013368495.1 Paragonimus heterotremus | reverse complement strand
CTTCCTCCGCCTCTTTGGATGATGTACTGCATACGGCTCAAAGCTTGTTTCCTACTCTGGATAGCAAATGAGTCACTATGATGTACTGCACTGTTTTAGTTGGACTCAATTTGTTGATTTAAATAAACAGGAAACAGTCGAATTCTAACACACACGTGAACAAAACCACTGACATTCAAATGTTGACTGGATGAGGGGACAAATGAAAACCGAAACTGATGTGGGTTCCATGCAATTAACTGAAGTCATTAGCTGCCTAAATATGATAATTCGAATCAGGTGATACAGTTTTTTGTCCATTGAATGACGGGCATGTTCAAACACTGAGTCAAATGAGCTTGTGCGAACCCAGACGGATCGGCATACGCCGAATAGTTTTGATCTTATCCACAAATACATTCATCTTTATAGTTCTGGTTGCCCTACTAAACGAATCTCCAACACGGATCGATCTCCCATGCAATTATCTCGAAATTGTCCAAAACATATTTGCAATTTTTCTGAAGCACGAAACTGGTATGCCATAACTGCTTACAGTATTTTCACCCTGAATTCTAGCTTTATTCGATATATTTTTGGCATTTTTGCCCTTCACTTTTGGTGCTTCACACCACCATGATATCATGGAGTTTTGAGACAATTATACATTTTAGGTTGTTTGCGTCCAATAACTAATTCTTGGTTGTTTACATCTATACGTAAATTGTGAACAAAAAATAAATTTAACTAACATGAAAAGCTATCAGTTATCATCTCCACTGTATACATTTAAATGGTTTACAAATTAATGTTTTAATTCTTATAACATTATTTCTTCACTATGTGTTTCACTGCCATAGCTCATCATTTTCAGCGAATTTAAAGTTAAACCGAGTTTTGTGTCATGCATTTTAGCTCTTTTTACAGCATGTGATTCACTAGTTTCTAATTCCCCTTCCTAATAAGTCATCTTGGCAATTAGAACATCATCATGAGGCACTTCAGCACTCCGTCAACAGTTTTCGGCTGTAAACAGTCATTTATGAATATAGATTGAGTGTGTTAATAGACGTAGTTTCATTTTCCGACATTAGAGGCTGTTAACAGTGAAAATGAGCAATGGTTACCCACTCCACAGGTACTTCTATGCCACCCGCTCCGTTTCAGGCTGTGCTAATAGGTCTGAAAGTAAGGCAAATCAGAACTCGGCTTTTAACACGAAAACAAATCCGTGAGCGATCGGATTTCAGTTTATAACACGATCATCTTGAATCTGTTCACTTGATAATTTTTATCTATGACGAAACCGAAAGTGGGATAATGGATTGAAAGTAAGCAGTATGAAACGATCGGATAGATTGTTAGTTACATGCTGTTGACCATAGAGAGCACAGGATAATACGTAAGTGTGCTTGGTTCACATCGAAAAATCAACACCATTCAGAAATGATGCCGTATTCAAATTTGATAATTGTCTTAACAATCAGTCGGATTTTACCGGCCGGACACTTCCAGAGAGGACTGTTGGGATCAAGCAATACTACTGTTACAGCTCAACAGTGGTAGAGATGATTACACATATAACCTAATAAACTTCGTTGCATATGTATGTGAAGCAGAACTGCCAATAATTGCTTGACTGATAAGATTGTCCGATCTTAGTCGATCAGTCACAATCACCTGGCGAAACTCAAATCCAGTTTTCGTTGATAAACCTGACAGGGAACGCTTAACTGAACGTGATGAGTGTTATGAATGTTATGAGTGGTAGTCAAGTTACATAGTCAGTCTGCAATAGTACATTAACGACAATAATATTGAACAACCTCAATGTTACGATAAATCATAGCAACTTGGACAAGAGTTCGGTTTACAGAGCGTTAAATTAGTTTCATTTTTTTACACTTGGATGATTGTGAACAAGGGTTTTTGGAAACGTCGTGAGATTTTGATTTTACACTCGTTCATTCCACAAGCTGGAAACACCTCCTGGCATGACAACGTAACGAAGTAACTAGGGTGCCTGCTTCCATAACATTGTTGGCTGTTCTTGTTAGGGCGCCCACCCTGTTACCGTCTCAGGGCACCACCGTCGTGAGAAAGAAGGAAAAACCAATTGACTCAGTCCTAACTAGCGGAACTGTTCAAATCGGTTGAGACTTCTTATACCATTATGCACATGTGCGATCCTAACTCGTTCTCATGAAGTGGTGGAAGTGTGTGGACATTATGCGCCCTATAAATAATTTGAAATTGTCGTCCTAATTGCACACGTTTTGGAGCGGAACAAAGCTCCATATTTGGAACGCGTCTTTTGGTTTGCCTTGGAAGCGAATATGGAACAATCGCGATACTATACGGGACCGAGATTTTCGTGTTAATATTTACCGGGACGAGAATCTGAATTCTGCCAAGCGAATTACGTTAGCTAGGACGAACTAGCGTACCGTTTACATGGGTTTACAACAGTTCTCTATGACTTTCCCTCGTTTTTTTGCTTAATTTTTGCTCTTCACGCATTTGTATCAGCTTAGTTACTCCAGGATCAAAGACAGCCCGGGATGTAGTATCCAAGGCCTGATGTAGCGACGGTGTTGAGAATGATGATGGAGGTCATAGGAGTCTACGAAATCAAAGGTAGTCGCACGTAATTTTGTCCGGCTACAGAATGGTATTTCTGGGCTTTACTGTTAAACGACAGCTAGTAAATGAAGAATTCCGCGTTGCCAGAAAGATGAGCGTATCCGACATACACAATAAGCTCCAAATGGTTCCCGATTGAGTAGATTGCAAATAGCTTTTACTATCAAAGTCCCAGTGCGCTTGGTATGTAGTGTTCTTATATGAATATGGTTAACTAAAGACTACAAATGTTTATTTGTTTAGCTGTTATGCCATGATAGTTGACTGACTGAGGAGGGCAGACGACAAAGTAGTATCTGCGTGTATTACACTTTCGATGCATTCAAGCAATAAGCATGTACATTTTCGACCAGTTCAATCCGATAGTACATCGAATTACACAGTGACACCTAGTTGACACAAAACTCAAATTGCAAATGCTTTTGATAGCAAGTGCTTCGACTGATCAAAAATTCTTCGATAAAATCTTACAATTTCTTTTACTCACTTTTCAACATCCGACAGAAAACATTCTTCTCAAACGATCCAAATTTAAAAAGTTTTTATTTGGGTGTAGATAGTTTATCAAGCCGAACTAACTAGGCTGGTCATCCAAAGGTTATAAACTTTACATACCTTATGGTTTTACACGAAATTTGTTCACTATAATCTCGTGCTGACTGCTTTTGCGCCGCGAACGTAAACAAAGACGAACCTGATCCCACAGGTGTCTCGACTTGACCGTCGGTATCATTCTCATTCTTTCAACTTCTATAGATGTGACTGTAACCAATGGTATCTGGTCATCAGATGAAAGGTGTCAGTCCAGTCATTGAGATAATGTTCATTGTATTAGGTGCAATCCATTTACAAGGGGCAATGTTACAACTGTTCAGACAGTTACAAGAATGCTCAGGACTCCACATGTAACTCTGTGTCAATAAGTCATAGTTTATCTGTACTTATAATCATAGTATGTGACATCACTATCTGTCATAAAACAAAGGATCACTGGAAAGTGTTTATCTATTGCGAACTGGTCAAAGAAGACGTGAAAATGACCGTACATACTATCTAGATCCCTGAACACAATGCATCGCATCTGAGTTAGATCAGGCTCAGAAACAGTAGTCACCATCTATGAACATAAATTATCCGGCAAAGTTAAATCGACAGTATGTTGAGTCTGTTACGAAGGTCGATGATATGGGGTGGATGAGAAATCGTTTATTCAAACATACATTCGGATAAAAGATATTGATTCCATTTCCGCTAAAGCAAAAGATACATCACTGAGGGAAATTGAAAAGGTCAGGTTTTTGCTTTTAAGCAAATAACTCTGAACCCATGGGAGGTTTATAATTGACTCTGAAGGTCAAAATTTATTGCCCACAGTCTCACGGGCATTTCACTCCATCAGGACAATTGATTGTAACTGAGCGGTACGAACCAAGAGTATGAGGTCGAATAAAATAACCAACTATGGAGTAATGAAGAATATACGCTTATTGTGTCACTTCGACACAAGCTATTGAAAGGATGTTGCACTGAGTACTGAAAGCTGAAAAAGTCTATTTCCATTAACCCGAAACGAATGAAACCTTATTTAAAGTGGCTAAGTTTTTGTGTTTTGTGAACATCCAAGCGTTAATTGAAGACAAAGAGCAATTTAAACTGGTTGAAAAAGATATCTTTTGATAAAAAAACACAATGGTAATCGATTACCGGTATTCTGTGATTCAGTTGAAGCCGTAGGTCTGAGTGAGTGGTAAATATATCTTCACCCTTTCATAATCACATTTGGAGGGGGGCGTTGCAATCATTTATCTGACGTGTGTTACTGTGTGGCACTTTCCAACACATTTGTATTACCTCACAAAAATATGACCTATGAATGATGAAGTGCATTCGATGAACTTAGCCAGCACGTTGTCTCAATCCAAACTTCATGAAAACCCTTCGAATCAAGTTTATTCAGCATGAACATAATGATACCATTGACGACACCAAATTCACAACAGAATTGCAGGGTGCCCTAATACAAAAAGTATGTAATCTGGCCTTTAATTCCCCTATCAAGATGATGTACATTTGCTACACGGAATTTCTCTTAAAGGATATTGTGACTGTCTCCCAACTGTTCCTCGATAACGAAGATGGCCTGGAAGTTTGTTTAAATGTGAAAATTGTGATAATACGCTAGCTATGTTCAGTTTTTACCGATCAGTCCTCGATGAATTGTCAGTAGCTTTTTAAAATCACATATATATTTTTTCATGTTATTCTTATACACATTAAATGGGAAATATTTTGATCAGCAAAATGAGTTGGGTCGGTCAGATGTACTGTTACCAGGTGTGTGTCGAAAGTGGACCTCAAGTGACATATTTTAGAACAAGATACTGTCAGTAATTAGATTTAATTTGCAATTTAGCTGGTGGAACCTTTGAAAGTTATGTTAGGAAATGCTTCATGACTAAAGTCACTCCAAACTAATTTGTGTAACTGTCTCTAGGTTCATCGTGTTTGAAAATGATATACACAAAACAGTCTTCCGGATGTAAGTGGAACAGCAAGCATATTCATTGGAACTGTTAAATAACGTAAATCAAATTGAAAATGATTATTCATAAAATATCAGTGAGTATAGTGGGTACTATGCTTAGAAATTGAATAGAATGTAATGTGAAACACGTTAAACATCCGTGAAGCGCGGGTGACTGCCTTAGCGACGTGATGAAAAACACAGGAACACTGCTTTTCCATTTTGACGTTGTACTTAACATGTTTTTAATAAATGGGTCAAAATGTTACGAACAAGTTGCAATGCTCAAAGTTTTAACCATGTCGAGTGGCTTTTCTCAGGAATGTTGACAACACCCGTGAGAAAGTCAACTCGGGATGATTGAAATGTTTTGCCGATACCTCAGTTACACTGACATGTCGATTAGACGTTCGTTTATGAACGTTACATTTGTCCACACTGGAGGTACCTTAAACCCTACAACTTGAGTACAGTCACATACTCTGCTCTTCACTTTTTGTCATTGGGGTTCGATCTTATTTCGGTATACTAGGTAATTCTGATTTGAGCACCATACTTTGCACAGTTATGTTGCAACAATTCATGTTTGACTTTTTATGTCGGTGGTGTTAACAAAGAAAACAGAAAGTGTTTCAGTTAAAGTTTGAAACCGTTAATAAAAATGACCAACTGGAAGAAAAACGTGAACAGAGCTTTACAGCTGCATTTGTTCAAAATATAAAGACTTAAACCATATCTATTACTTTTTGTATTGTAAGGGGTCTACAGCGTATGCAGCAGATATTATGACATCAGCGTAAAAATGAACCTACCTTGTGAACGAAAACCGGTAGGCCCTGATCTGCACCACCTTCCAACACGAAACCCCATGATTTATCAGAGGTTGGGCGCCTCAGGCTTAACACGACCGGCTCCAGAGCCATACTGAGATTATAGTGCCTCGTTTAATCTTAGTTTTTCCCCGATTGGATTTGGTTTTGACTCGACCAAGTCCAACAGAAACACACGGAGGCTGTTATGCTAATTACGACTACTGCTACTACAGGATTGTGGCCAATAACGGTAACCTGTGCCAGTCTCTCACACGATCTGTCGATATACCAGCAATCTACGAGATGGAAAGAGAGGACGTTTTGCACACACCCCAACACTGCGTGGGCGAATGGTGCGCTGCCCTTGCCTTTACGTTTCTCGTGACTTTGCTTCTTGGATGTTGGGAGGTATGGCCGCCGGAAAACCATTAGACACGACCGCACTACACAAACTAGTGGGAGTACACGTGCGTGCTGCACACACGAAAATGTGTCTGTACATTTCCTGATGTATGCGTTGGGCGATCGGTCAATAAAGCCTCGTGACTTGGGGTGCCGATTGCATGCAGTGCAATTGCACATACACAGCTGCTTCCGGATAGGTCGTAGATACGTTCGACCTTGATAAGTGATCAGATCGCTGGAACATACTTCATGCATTGACGTACTGACTGCCCTGCGCATCGTGGATATCCTCCCTGTGGATTTGCGAGGCTTGACCAAGATCAAAGTTCCCATATCTGTGAGATACTGCGCTTGGCTGTCGTCTATGTGGTTCACTAGGCACACGTGATATGCACGATTCCCACTGAAGCAAGGAGGTGGTAGAATCGTCGGTAATCGGTTCTGACTTTACAGGAAACACTTAAACCAAATCCATTTAAAGGACAGTAACGAAAAGTAACTTTCGTTCGTTCAAGTTGTACCAGACGCAACGCTTAGTAAAGAGAAGGAAAGCTAATTACTCGGGCGTTTATGCAGCTGGTACTTGAACCAAGACGACGTAGTGCACTTGACCAAGCTTGGCGATGAAGGTGTGTTACTTCTAGTACATACCACAAGTACATATTAATAGACTACTTGATACATTCACTTGGCTGAATACCTCTGCAGCCATTGCAGTCCTAACTGGATAGTTGAGACTAAAGTGTGGTAAGAACGAAGTGTATTGCTTTACAGTTGTTCACGTCCCCTATAAAATGCCATACTTGTTGCTCTATCCTCCTCATTCACACATTGTAGATCATTCCTACACTGAAACATCGCAACCGCTTGTGAGACCCACTGTTTACCAAACGTCACCCGTTGAGCATTATAAACTCTGGTTCCGACAGAACGGTACACCCGGTCGGTTCACCGAACGCATGAGAGTGCATCTAAAACACCTTCACTTTGGGTGATGGTCTCGAGGTCAGGAAACTGAAACGTTGTTAGTTGGTTTGAGGATCATTAATCCAATCTTCGCCAAATGAAAGCCTGCTGAATTCTATAGCACAGATCAGAATTTGAAGTGTTTCATTTCAAAATGTCTCAGTTCGCTTTCGTTTGTAACGGTGATTCCCTACCACTAGAATATAGCCTGTCAATAATCAATAACGGATGTATGCGGTATACTTAGTGGGCATTTACTAGGTCGTCATGGTAACAAAGTGAGGACGAGTGACCGCACTACAATACTCACATCATTACTGTTAAGTTGCGAGACATGATCATGGATTTTGACTTTGAAGTAACCAGGAAGAAACGCCAGAAGTAAAAATATGGGATGCAGTTTGGCATGAAAGTGTTTCCGGTATATATAGAAGCTAGACAATGGCAACCGTTGCAACTCTGACGTTCTGGAACAAATGTTATATACAAATGAGTGGGTTTCTTTGTTGTCGCTCTGAAGTGCATAACCCATGCGCTGGTTTTCCGAATAAACAAGACCTGCGCCACTCACGTTCTTGGCTCACAACAATGGGCGTAGTGACCAGAATCGGTGGTTGAAGATTTCGTGGCGACAGCCGTTCGAGGATAGGAACGTCCTGAGTTTCCTGGAACAATTCAAGTACGTGGCGTAGGTGTGCAGAATCAAAGCTGGCCGGGCGAAGCTAGTGGCCGTGAAGACGGTGCTGGCTGTGACATGAATGGTCCTTGTGAAACTGGAGTAGGCTGCCACGAAGGAAGCGCTGGTCGCTGGGTTCGGTAGCCCAACCGACTGTCAGAGGTAATGCGGCGGTTCAAGAGCGTCCAACTTAGACCAGGTGCTCACGCTGTCGTTTACGCCGCGACACTACGGGCAGCGTTGTCAAGAGCGCTGACGCGGCTGGACCACCATTCAGAACAACGTACGCTGGTTGATCATTTCTTGGATGAACAGCCACCAGCTGTCCGGGCTCAGCTCAATATTGCTCTCATCACACGTCCGATGGCGGTGGAAGAATTTGATGATGAGGCTCGACAATTGATGAGGGGAAACTCCTCAGCAAATAGTGAGTTAAAGGCAGACGAACCAAGTGATCTGAATGACTTCTGAAGCGCAGCTGAAAAGTTGACTCAGGAAGTGGTGGCTTCCAAGGTGTGTAATAAGAAAGAAAGTCGTTGCGACGTACACTACATATGCGGAATACTTGAGCACTAGCGAAGACTGTGCACTTCCAAATAAAAAGCCATAGTTAAATAAACACTCTGTTGTTTGTGTTTTATTTTGGAAGAAGAACCCGGTAATAGGGGCGATTGATAAGACAGTAGTTCAGCCTAGATTGGAAATTAATGATAACTTGGTTTGCTGTTTGGTTCACACTGAGATGGCGATTTCGTTGATGGTGCCAAGGCCTGGGAAGATTGTTCAGCCGCATTCGGTGGTCGTTCATATACTCATTGGATTTATTCACAAAATTAACGATCCGGCATAGTATGATGTCCGAATCCATTCTCAAGTAGACAAGCAGCTTTTTGTAATTTCCCCTGACGCACATCAGACTATGATAGGATTGGGTCCCGATGACTGCTAAAACCATGATTTATTTGAAACATGATAAACTCGTGATGGAATATGGTGTGGCTCTATTAATGAGAAAACACAAACATCAGCTTGGAAACATTGAAGCGAACGCACCCGGGGTGATACCAATCTGCGAAAACCAGTTGTTTAATGAAATGATACGCAAGTTACGAAAATTGTTTACCACAGATCAGGACCCATATGGCAATCGTGATTGGATTGAACACGAAATCTCCATTGAACCAGGGCGCCTTCGACCATTCGGTCCCAGAAGAACAGCAGTACACCTGCAGCCGTAAACTGAGCGACAAGTAAGGGACATGCTGGAAAAAGAAATAGTTGAAGAAGCTGACAGCCCATTTAGTTCTTCCGTCTTGTGGGTAAATGTCGATTCTGTGTCGACTTCAGACGACTCGATGAAGTTACGGTCAACAGAGTCGTAACAGTCCTACCTGTGACAGAGATTTTCGTTAAGCTACAGAACGCCAGGATACTTACAGTATTAGACCTGCGGCCTGGATATTGGCAAGTTCCAATCAAGCAATCGGACGAAGATAAAACAGCGTTTACAGTGGAAGGAAAGCAATACCGTTTCAAACTTACGCTGTTCTAACTGTCAGGCGCCCCTTTCACATTTAAACGACCGATGCTAAAGGTGCTAGACGGGTTGAACAATGCCGTTGTCTGTGGAGACGATATAGTCATCTACAGTGTGAATGAGACAAAGCATATAAGACACGCTTCAGCTGGATCGTAGAATATTGAACAGGCCGGCTTACGGATCAGTAGTCCGAAGTCTCAACTGGCGAGACAAACTGTAGTACTACTCGGTCAAACGGTCAGTCGGGGTGAGATTTAACCATCGCCCGAGAAACCGCTGGTGGTCAACGCTCTTCCGCGGGCAACATCGAAGAGAACGTTGCGACAGTTTATCGGTCGCGTCGGGTTCTATAGAGTCTTCGTCAAAAACTTCCATGAATTGGCCAGCCCATAATACGAAATCCTGAAGAAGAATTATCGATTTCGGTAGACAGAAAAGGCCAATCAAGCGTTCCTCGAGATCCAACAGTCCATGAAGGAGAGACAACTGACCCTGAAGTTGTCAGTGACTGGACAGAGCTTCGTTGTCGCGACGGATGCGAGCGATGTGGGTATCGGAGCTGTACTGAAGCAGGAAGACGGTATCGTGGAATATGCCAGTCGAGTACTAACTCCTGCTAAACGAAACTACTTGACGACAGAGAAGGAGTGTTTGGTGATCGTATGGGCATTGGACAAACGGAGGCCGTACTTGCTTGGACCACGTTCGTAGGTGGAGACCGGCTAAAAACCACTGAAGTTGATTACATGGGCGAAGGACCCGCGAAGAAAGATGGTTTGTTGGGCGTTACGACTACAAGAGTACGACTGTCATGTAGCTGGAAACGAGAACTATGTCCCGGATTTGCTTTCTCGAATGCAACGCATAGATGAGGTCCACAAGGACGTAATCGGAGTTGGTAGTATCGAACGGTAGAACGATCCCGCAGAGTTTCAAATAACACAGAATGGACACAGCGATCCCGGAGGTAACTGGTCACCTTCTGTCGGGAAAACAACCGACAGAATATGAGAAGAGTCCAGAGGTGAAAGCTATCAGAATGCACTGGGCAGATTTGTGATTTAGTAGTGCTTGAAGTTTAATGGTTGTTGATGATGAAACCGTGAACTTATATCACGAAAAGACGGAAGAGAAGTACCGGGTGGGCAGTGTCACTGTCAAATCTCTACCAGAATGTGCGTTTCCAGCCATCAGGTAGTGTATTGATGAATCCACCCACCTATTCACTAATGCTGATGACCAGTATGGAATCTGTGTATGTAGGGAACACTCGATTGACATACCGGCATGCACGGAATGCAGACCAGTAAACCGGAGAATATCTATCAAAATGATTCCGGAAGTGGAGATGCAACTGAGCGAGATGCTGGAAAAGAGATTGGTTTAGCGAACTTGCAGCTAATTTTCGTCCCCTGTCCTGTTAACTAAAAAACTAGATGAAATTTGTGAACTTTCTGTAGATTTCAGAGAGTTGAAGCGAGTGACAATCAAAGACGGCTTCGCGATTCCCCGAATGGAAGAGATCTTGGCACATCTGTGCGGAGACAAAAATAATATCACACATAAACTTGCGTTCCTGTTACTGATAACTAGCAATGGCACCGAAGGCAGAGGCGAAAATCGCTTGTTGTTTGAACGGACAGTAATACGAACTTCTGAGGATGTCGTTTGCCCTTCGCAATGCTCTAGCCGCCTACAGATGTCTCTTGCCTCTCATTATGGAGGATCAGAAAGGAGTAACCATGTATAGGAACTACACTGTTACATTCTCCAATACGGTGTGGGAACACTCAAAACTACTGGCAGCAGTGTTACAACAAATCGACACAACCGGTCTGACACTGAGTAGTAAGAAATGCCAAACTGGCCACAGTTCAGTCGTTTGTTTGGGACACACGATTACCGGAGACGTCAGCAGTCATCAAGAATCATCAAACACCAAAATCGAAGCGGCAGCTGAGATGTTTCCTCGGAATGGTTGGTTACGATTCCAAATTTATGCCGGGGTTCTGTCTGAAAGCATATCCTACTGTTCCAATTGCTGAGAAAGGACAGGAAATTTGCATGGACTGACTACTTGGAGGTGGCGTCCAACGAACTCAAACAGGAGGCTGCCAGCATTCGAGGGTGCTTGACAATTCCAAAACCGAATGAGCCATTCACGGTGTCAGTTGACGCAAGTGATATCGGAATCAGAGCAGTTCTTTCACAACCTTCGGGGACAATAGAGTATGCCAGCCGAATAATGACGGAAGCAGAGAGAAAGTATTCCACCACGGAGAAAGAATGCTTAGCTAGTGTCTGGGCGCTGGAGAAATGGAAAATATATCTGATAGAGACCACTTTTCATGTCGAGACGGACCACAAACTGCTGATCTGGCTGAAGACGACGAAGGATCCACGTGGACGACTGACACGCTGGGCACTTCGACTCTAGGAGTTGAACCTTATTATCGGACATGTCAACGGCACGATTAGTGTGATACCCGACGCACTGCCACGACCAATACGATAATGTGAGCTACCGAATGAAGCCATACATGTGAACAAAGTACTGGTCGCCGACAAACAGATCTTGTTCAGTCAACAGCAAGACCATGAAGTACATGAAATATGTGATTATTTATTAGCAAGAACCAAACCCA
>LUCH01003126.1:16088-29955 GCA_013368495.1 Paragonimus heterotremus | reverse complement strand
TCCTTGTCCGTTGATCCAAATTCGTTGAGCCATGTCTTGTCCCGTCGTTCGTGCTATCCTCCGTCCATCCACTGTGGGCTTTGACCATACTCTGCAGCAGTGTCGAGATATTCCTGAAAGTGTTGGAATAATCACGCCTTCAATTTGGTCATCCATCCTATTTCGGCTGCCACGTTTCTCCCATTGGTCCGATCCGGTCGAGCGATGACTTATCCGATCGCTCACGCCGTCCTCCATCTGCTCGCGGTGGATCTTTGAACGCACCTCCCTCCTGTGTTGAGGTATTCCACTGAGAGTTTGAATGCTCGAACTTTCTGCCTGACAGTCCACCACACTAGTGTTGTGATCCAAGAACGCGGATAACACAAGGGTTATCTATTCGAAAAAGCAATACAGGGGTTAAGCATGTAAACCAAACCTGTCACAGAACCACTCATTTGCATGCAGTATCCGGCCTCAGACAGTCTCGGCTACCACATATGTCAGTGTTCAGTTCCATTGAGTAGCAGGGACTGTTATGGGTGATGCTGCACTTTGATTATCTTTTCTGCAGTCTTCTTGTGGCTTGTACGTTGTCAAAAAATATGCCCTGCACCTGCCACTGAATAGCCGCGGTATCAGTAGTATGGTACGATCGCTGAACTCCACTGCACTAGGATATAGACATTTTTGGTCCGCTCCCAACAAGTTCGAATGGAAATCGCTACATAGTTGTTATGATAGACCATTTCACATGACGGGTGGAGGCCATGCCAACGGCAGATCAAACGAGCGGAACGGTTGCACACGCTTTCATGAACAACGTCCTGACTGGTTTCGGAGTACCGTACAAATTTTTCACGGACTAGGATCCCTGTTTCGAGGAGCGACAATTTCAGGAGATGCTTAGGAATTGGAGGATTCCCCGTCTGAGAACATCACCGTATCATCCGCAAACGAACGGGATAACAGAGCGGTTCAATGGTACTATGAAGAAATGATTGAAAAATAGAGGTAATAAATGTGAAGGAAAACCAGACGTAATATTCGGACATCGCACGACGAAACATGTCACAACTCAGAGTTTACCATTTAAGCTGGCATACAGGAGGGAGCCAACGGTTCTCTTGGACGTCCATGTCCGGAGACAGAGGGCAACAATTATCACTGCTAGAATGACGACCGCTGGAACACCTTGCGCTTGAGCGGACTGCAGAAAGACAACGCCGAAATAAACAAAGATATTACCTAAGGTACAACACACATAGATAGCGCTTGTTCCTGGTCGGAGTTCGAATGAAATTGAGAGGCTAAGACCGACCAGGAACATCCGGTCCGGGCGCAGGCAAACTCGAAAGATGATGCAGCAGACTATTTACTATCAAGAACCGCAAGAATACAAGCTTTCAGATCAACCAAAGTCCTGGTAGTTGATGGATCAATGTTGTACACCTGGTACCTTGGCACAGCCGGTGCGAGTTCCTTAAAGGAGGGGCGAGTGGGGTGAGTGACTAAATCGCAGGCACGATTGCTCCAACACTCGATGGAATACATCAACGCGGCAGGAAGTTATATTCAGAAGCACACAGCGAACAGATGGTGGGCAGCATTGGCGAACGGACGAGCCATCGCTCAACGGAAACGGACCAACGAACGAGAAATAGAAGGCAATAGTCCACGACAGAAGGCGTCAGCCACACACACATACACATACCCATATACATACACACGCAAACCAGGCAGAACTGCACATGATATGGGAGTGGAATTTGACCGCTGTATTGGGGACTGGAATTCCGTTTCATGAACACAATGGCGGGCGTGACATGTGAACGTGTTGAGGTGGACAACAAAGGTCGTGCTTTGTTGAATGGTTTTTGCTACTTTGGGAGTGCTTGCAGATTTTGGCCTGGTTCTTGTCAGTGTGAGCAACAACGAATCATAACACAGTTTGTGAGATGCAGATGCGGGCGAGCTATATTCTATACAGTCACTCCACTCTAGGGTAGTTCGCTTGGACGGGTATGACACAAAATACACGTGGCAAACTCACTTTCAGTTGCTATGCCTGGAACACAGGTTATGCTCATATTTTTGCTGTAGAGTTACGGTCCTGATGTTATCGATGATGAGCAGCTGTTTCCTTCTGGGATCGTAGGTTTTCTCAAAATTAGCTGCTTAATAAGCTCAGTGACTAGAGTCTCGAATTTTTGATGAAATGTTTCGTGCAGGTGATACACCTGAAGTAGGCATTTTTGTACATTGTAGGCAGCTGGTGATGGTTTATTAAAGAACCAGGGCATGAGGGCAACAATACATTTGACTGATAGTTTCAACGGGCATCACACAATCTGTGGTGGCTTTCACCTGTCATGTTATTTGAACTAGGTGTTAGTAAAATGAAACTCGCCAGAAAGATTAGAAATAGAAAAATGATATCTTTTCACAGTCATTTTACAACAAAGGAAAGACGTGATTTATTTACCAACATTTATCTATAGAGGCAAGTTTTCCAATGATAACTGGGAAGGGAGCAATCGAAATCTATTGCTGCTGAACACAAAACAGAAAGATGATAATAGGCTGAAAATTATCTCTGCAGGATCGAAGGTTTATCAAGCAAATCATAAGCCGATTCTAAATCGGCTTCCACTAGAACTCGGTCAGTTCTTCAATAGTAAATTTATTCCAATCCTGTGAACAATGGAGAGAAAGGTTGGCGTGACGCCAAAGGTCCAGGTTAGTTGTTCAGTCAGAAAAGAGCTTTTATGGAGGAAGCTTTAGCTCACGCAAAGCTACAATGCAGGAATCACCATCACACATAAACCTGTCTCTCACTGGTCAAAACCACACCAGATTAAGTTTCAGGATCAACAACTTTTGCTCACAGAGAACTGGCTAGTTGCGCGTGTCAAGCACCGCCTCATACGGTTTAAGAATGACGGGTTTTTGATGACACCAGACATGGATGGTGTTTGTCGAATTAACCACATGACCAGTGTCCAGCAAGTGTTTGGCGATTGACGATGTCTATTTCAAAGAGCGTGAACCACACGTACGCGTGGTACACTTGGTAGAGAAATGAAATTTGTTCATGCTACCTTGACCTCCAGTGGTTTTCACAGAAAATCAAAAAATCAAAGTAGCGGACTCGCAAGAAACATCAGCGTCGAAGAAACCAGTGTAAATGCAATTACCGTATAAAGGAGAACGATATGTTTTTTCTACCGCGGCGTCTGAAACATGTCATCTAGCGGACGTAAACTGGAGGTGCACTGTGCTCACTCAATTGCACTAGGTCACATACACGGATACTGGATGCGGGTATGAGAACTGTCTACTTCAAACTGTATTTATCAGTTCACTTGCTGCTACGGTGTCGTTTACATTCGCAGAAGTAATCGATGAATGAACACGTCCTTGAACATATTGTGGGCCTACTATTTACCTTGACCCGATGTGATCTATCCAGGCATCGCAAGCTGGGTTCTTCATTCACCAAACATTTACAGGAGACTGGCCATATGGTCGATCCGGCAAACGCTTTCCATGTGTTGACGTGTCATCACAAGGTCGTCATCCTTAAGCCACTCAAGGCGGTGCTCGGTGTAGAGGGAGTGGATTTGATAAATGCATCGATACGAAGTCAACCGGAGATTCGGAGAGGGCCACGACCACGCGAACAAACTGACAAGTCAATGCGGTGACCAATCCACATATCACTGTGCCGTAGCATGCAATTTGTTGTAACGAGTACAAGGGTAAGATAAGTTGTTTAAGCGCATCACGCGTTAAAACAAACGACCAACAAGCGAAGCCGAACCGACCACCAGGAAAACCAGGGAGTTAGCACCAATTGTGATTCCTCATGTTACTGATGCATCTTGTCTATGAAATAACCAAAAGAAACTTAATAAAAGTGAAATTTACTTTGTGCTATATGCTCTGCTCTTGATTTCGCTTCGGTAAGCAGCGACTTTCAACATGGCGCCAGAGGTGGGATTCGAACTCACGCCCATATCCGTGGACTTTTCAGATATTGGCACGCAAAACTAGCTAGTTCTTTGTGTGTAGAAGTTATTGACCCTGAACCTTCATCTAGCCAGTTTTTCACAAATAACACACTAGTGTATGGATAAAGTTGTTTTTTTACTTTCATGTGTTTAATTATCTATGACTTTTACTCTTGTTATGTACAGCAACCGACGAAAACAATCGAAATAGTTTTGCCATTTTGCAAAACCTGTTCTCTGACTGCGTTGTTCAAATTGGTAACTGGGGCAAGGTTTCTTAGATTTTTTTAAACACAGCGAGTACGACATAACAGTGACTGATTTCATGAACCAGTAGCTCTAATAATCAACATATCCGCCTGTATGTATAGTAATTTTGAGATGTTCGCGTTATGAGTACATCTATTTTCTTCACGTTTTCTGGCCCCTGATTATTGTTTTACCTCTAGTTACCAAAACTATCGACTATTGTGGTAACGTTGGGATTAATAAAATTTTATGAGAATGCATATGTAATAGAACTGTTTTGCCTAGTTTTACGGCTTTATAGTTTATAATTAAATGTATTAAAAGTAGAAACTCATATGAGTGTTCGATTCTTGTAGGTTTATTCAAAAAGTGATTCAAACTTACCTCCACTTTAAGGTTCACGAAAGTTTGTCCTTTCGTTTTTTATGCCTCTGGCCAGTTTTGAACGGAAATTTAAACAACGCACCGACATGTTAAATACTGTAAACAGGTTTCAACCTTAAGATAACATTGTTTTGGCCACCTGTGTTTTTCATACTTTGATGCGAAATTTCACCTACTGTGTTTGTTTCTATCTGATCGGGAAATCAGCGACATCCATCCAAGAAATGAGACTACGTTGTCGATTTCTGCGGAGGTGTTGCAGTTAAAACCATCCAAGAAACGCATCTGGATTTCTGTCGTTTGTTAGATCAACCCAGTTGATGCGATTTCGAAAACATCCTGCGCCTACTGCTCACTATCAGCAACTTTTGGATTTATAAGGGTCATGTCGTGAATACATTGCCCTGCCTCAATCTACGTATCAGGTAAGTTGAGCTTACATCGCTAAATCCGACTTATCAAAGTTAATTGCACTACCTACAGGTTCAAGGTGTCCACTGGAATTATAAGATGGTAAGAATCGTTCCAATCAGTTAATAGTTGGAATGTTCTGTAGTAACCTGCCGGGTGTTTCAGTGCGTTTCGCTACTTACAATTTGTCTCAACTATACGTCCGAATGGAATAATAAGTTACAAACTAAACGGTTGCGCGACTTAACAAATCTGCCACAGTACTTAGTAATAATGCAACTTCAGTGTTCAGCCGTATTCTGGCGTGAACTGCTCGAGGATGCTCGCTGCAGTCCTCAATCCCATAGGTAATTTAGTGGGCTCCATGCCACTTGGGACAGGTGGGTAGCTGATACCAAATGTGAAATTTCTCAGCTCTCAACTGGGCTTCGTAGCCCAACTAGGATAACGTCTGCTACATGATAGTATGGTGCTCTTATCGCTGGTTAAAGCTCGGCTGGATGGATCGTTTCTAAGTTAGTCAGTCAGTCATGCCACTTGTCAGTAGTGATGAGTAAAGTCGAAGATATATTACAAGTACGATGATTTAGTGAAACCGACGTAAAAAAAAAGCCAGTTATATACATCATACAAATAAGGGCAAACAGGTAACTGGACACTCCCACAAACACACTGTGTTATATATTCACGACCATGACAACTCGATAGGTTGCTTCAGCCACTTCTGTGCCTATAACGTCAGCTGGTAAGTTCGGATAAACATCGTTTCAGATAAAGTCAATAACTTTCTGTTCACTAGATTGAGACCGGTGCTCGAAATCCAACGTCATCGATTGCGAAACACCTGATGACAACAAATCACCGGGTTGACCCATTAAACTCATTCAAGATGCTGTTACATAATCGGAGCCCAAAGTTACTGCCTTTCTGTCGGACGATACATATCCGAACTTACCGGCCGACGCTGTGTTCACAGAACTGGTTGAGGCAACCTATCGGGTTGCCACGGTTGTGATTAAATAACACTTGGTGTGCCTGTATGCGTGTCTACTTCCCTGTTTGCGCTTATCTGTATGATGTATATAGGTGGCATGTTTTACATTTGTGACTGATGAAAGTAACATACTGCAATATATGTCTTCTTTCTACTCTGATGAAGTACTGTAATGTGTTCAGTTTGTTTACGTTGTTCGTTGTGACTGACCTGGGTTCCCTCTGTCACCCTGATGGTAGCAATCAGTAAACATGGTAAGGCGGAGTAAATAATAACAATGAGGTTAACAAAAACAACCATGCTTCGTTGCGATAAACAGTTGTGTCGTTGTTAATCGTTGGTCAAGCAAGAAACAAAGATGTGAGTGGCCGAATTCGTACAGATCGAAGATTCTCGAAATGGTTGCTGGGACAGAGATAAACCGCCAAAAAAACAAAAGGAACCAGAATCCAAATGACAAGTGTGAGTACAAAACGGTACGAAATGTGTTTTGCATGTTTTGAACGTGTCTGTGCGAGTGGCGATTGTACAGATGTGTTGGTGGGTTATCGATAATCGTATAACGATGTCAACGAGTCGATATTACACCGATTAAAGTTCATTTTGGCAAAGAAACTAAAAGGAGATCCAACGAGGTGGCTCGAAATACAGCCGATGTCGGGAGATCCTCATACTTATGCCGTTACACAGCTTGTAGAAAAATATCGACACAATTTGAAATCAAACATCCTAACGCAACAATTCTGGATCAAATCCCATCAACGAGATGAGATAGGAAGTTGCGCTGGGAGGATGTTCGTTAACCACTTCAAAAGAACGCATTATGTTGATATAACAGAAAAACTACCTCATCTAGAAAGAAACAGCACGAAGTTTGTCAAGTGTATTCCCTACAGGAAATATGGTCTTTTGGGAGGCGCATCAGTCCATTCTGTAAGTATACCGTGGTGAAACAAACACTGATATTCGGAACAGAAAAAACAAACTGACAACAACATGCTTACTACACAAGCTAACACCAGAGGGTTGTGAATAAGCCTAGCGGTCAGTCACATAGTAATTACCCATCATAAACAATGCACACTGAACTGATGGTCGGGCGGAGAAACGTTCTGGACCGTAACGCGAAGGCTCGTCGGGTCGATTCTTCATGCGCGTTATCTTTGCATAACTACTCCAAATCAGGACAAGCCGGTAGTGGAGTTTCGACTCGGGGGTGAGCATCTTGAAATACTATACCTTCATCTTCAGCTCTTGTGGTCGGAATAAATATAAACTGCCAATCCGAGGAGAACTGTGCTCATCCACAATTTCTAGGCGTCAATAACTACCACATCCAAGTAAAATGTCGTTTATACTGATGTGTAAAGTTCATAAATCTGGTATCATACCTGCGACATTTATTACAAAGTCATTCCGATTGATCAGAGTAGACTGCCTTAGTGTCATCTGTTACATTTTTCATTATTCCGAAAAATCTCGCGCTTCATACTGAACTCCTATCAGTGTCACGAGCATTTTCAGTTTTGTTGTACGGATCTAACCAACGCCTATTATCTATCTTCTGAGCTTGGATGCGCTTATCTACTTTTCGTCCTCTTTGACAATATCCTTTTCAATTTCATTCGATAAATGTCCAAAGAAACAGTGTCATCAGCTGCAATTATTTGTATGCGTTAAGCTGGTAAATATGACGAAGTGGTCGAAAAAGGTGGGCGTAGTAATAACTGAGCAAACAATTTGTTTCGACGTTGCAGCTACCTTGATAATAGTCACCTCACGCTCATATCGGATTTATTGAACAGATACCGCAGAATCCAACGTCTCTATCAATGAAATTCTAATGGTCACAAGAGGTTTAACATACAGAAATTTTGAAAAACCCGGAATCAAATTAGTACAGATGAGAACCGTAAACATCGATACTTCATGTAGGTTACGATTCGAACTGTGAAATCACCACTGGAATTTCAAGCTGGCGTCTGATTACTTACGGGTATCTCCCACACTTCGTTGGACTCATTGATCAAGTCAAGGGAGTCACCCAAGAGAGAATTGCTGGATAGGCAGGATTAGGAGTCAACCAAATTTCCCATTGACGTATATGATCATTCATCAGGAGGCACGTGCAACGTAGAATATATCTCAGACCTGGTTTCCGCGACAAAGCCAGGAATCCTGACAAAAGGGCTTACTCAACGGGTACGCCCTCTAAGCATGTCGAGCAAGCGAATGGGCACAGAACACCACTAAAATCACAGCCAGATTAGTCGCTCGGCCCTATCGACCCGGTGTTTTGGCCAGCAAGGTCCACGAACAATGGCACCTGGCTGCTCATACACACGATTCTGTAAACGTTTCATTGCTTGAAGTGCAACGCTGGACTGGAGACAAAAGCCGCGGACAACTTCGTCTGGACGAATTATCATGATGGAACCAGATCACACTCCTGGATCTTATGTAAGGGAACGGCGTGCCACTGAACCGACTACCGAACAGTTTAATGGACGGATTTTTATGTGGCTTATGGTAAATATGAAGCCATTAGGGAGTTTAATGCAAGTCTTGTGGGTACGCGACCACTTACATATGAATCATTTCGAAGGGTAATGAAAACGTTTGCCGAAATGGGCAGTGTTCACGATTCTCAAAGATGTAAACGACCGTGCACATCAACAGGAGATGGTTCTGCCAGTGATGTTCTGCGAAGCGTAAAAGATAATCCCTAAAGGAGCGTCCGTCGACGCGCTCAAGACTTCGAAGTTTATTGTACACAAGATACAGGTATCGACCATAACACAAATCTCTATTACAGGCAATTCGGTTGTCGGATACGGAAAAACGTGAATCTTTCTGAACGAGGTACTTATCAGAAAGGGATATATATTCGACACTATTTACTGACGCCGGCGTCAATATAACCCAAAGCTTATGATGTGAGCTTGGCTTGTTGGAACACGGATTATCGGGCCTTTCTTTTCTGATGAGAACGTTAGAGATAGAACATCCATTCGCCTAATCATTTACAAAGTAGAGCATTCCTGTCTGCAAATGCTGCAGCAGAATGTGATACCGACGCTGGAGCAACTAGGAACACTCGACTACATTTGGGTTCAGCAGGATGGCGCACTACCATATTGTACACTATGTGTACGGAAATATCTAGATGAGACATTCGGATGAAGATAGATCGGTCGCGGTGGACTAATGGAGTGGCTACCTCGAACGCAGAGTCTACAAAAAATGTTCCTAAACACCAGAAGAACTTAAAATGGTTATAATCTTGGAAGTCAGAGAAATCTCTGAGGTTACTTTGCTACGTGTACTGTCATCATGCATAAGGAGAACGCTATTGTGTGAACAAAACCACGGAGAACATTTTGAGCATAATTTGTGAATTTATGACCCATATACTAATGACTTCTTTCCTTCTTGTCTTTGCGTGACGGTAATATGGACTATTCAGTAGGATTGCGAATCTATGACGGTAATTAGCAGATTCGTATACTTAGTGGATTATTGTCCTATTGTAGTACCATTTTGATTCATGTGTAGTGAGATATCGTAGAGTGATTACTTCAACGCATGATGTATCAAGTTATTATTCACAAGCACGCGCTAACCTGACGCACCATATAAAAAACTATGGAGCATGAGGACGGAATATCTATTACACGATGCGTACAAACGGGTCTCGTATAACGCTGTAAACAACATCTACAAGCGTACATCAAGAAGATGGCTAATAATATCCAGTAATAGCCCCGTGCTGCGTATACCTCATCTGTAATGTACAAAAATGGTCCCAGTATCGGTAGATTCTTCAAAACGACTCGTTGTTCGCAATCCGTGAATGTGATCTGGTTTTGGCAAGATAGTTCGATCTAATTTACTTGCGGCATTTTTCAAAACAATGCAGGTTTGCAGAAGATGGAGCACCCAAATCTGGACAACATTTTTGAACGAGCTGTCCACGCCGACCTCCATAACGCAATAGGTCATTATTATGACATATAAAATGGTCAAATAAGACATGCTGACTGGAAACGGAACGACATGGCTCAGTGACGAGACCACAAAACTGAGATATGCCAAGCGACACCCATTGTTTTCAGAGCACAGCTCTAATAGGTCCTGTCAGAGTGCACAAATGGCGCGAGAAACCTAAAAACACAGCATAACTTGCCTCAGATTCTATGGAAAATTTGTTAGGTTTTGATCATTCTTGGTGGTTCGCAAGTCGATCGGACTCATGAATGCAGCTTCCTGTTACCTATCATTTGGTGGAGAAACTATTATGATGGCACACTCAATTGGGGAGATGCCCTATTTCCACTTTGCCCAATTGCACTGACTGACGCATACTGGTTCCCATCCCAGTATTGCCCTTAAAGCGCTTAAACGATTACAGAGACGTGTGTGTGAGCAGCCAGGTGCTATTGATTGGGAGCCGTAAGGCTAACCGACATGACTGGAAGTGTACGTGTGCCCCCCACCCTACTCATAGTCAGCTAATCTGGCCGTGGGTTTAGCGGAGTGTTGTGCCCATTCGACTGCCCGACTCGGTTAGATGGTCTACCCGTCAAACGAGCCCTGTTACCTGGACCCAGTTCCTGGACATAAGGTAAGTCTACCAGGCACTGTCGGGCCCCAAAACGAAACAGACAGAGAGTGGTAGACTGGCTTCAGGATGACATGACTGAGACACAGTTGGTGTCGTTGTTGTCCCTGCATGCCTCGCGTCATTGACTGATTACGTGTTGTCGTTCTTCCGTCTGTTGACAACCTTACTCGACTTCGCTCGGAACGCTAGACTTTGGCAAGCACACCATCATTGACCAACATTCGGCCATTGGTTGATCCATGATCCACGTCAATGACTTTAGCTATAAGGATTTATTTGTCCGTCTAAGCTGACTGGATATTTCAAGTTGGCAGTCCTCTGACAATTGAGGGTTAGGTCCTCTTACACCGAAAACGTTATCCAGTGAATTCACGCTAGTTCACTCTCCAAGGTTATACAGTATTAGGAGTATGATGTTCTGTTCGGCTGTGAAGTGACAGATAAGGCTTGGTCTTGTGAGAATTGATCGGAGTATACATGATGTTTGTCAAAAGTCACCTGGGCAGTGGATGTCAAAAAGCGAGCACGTGTGTGTAAATATGCGGTGAAGTGAGGGTGTGAGTACTACTCATGTCTGGTCTGAGTCACCTTATCGGCACTAGCTGATTCTGACCAGTTGTTTCGCCCACAAGCAATCAACGCGAGTGTGTTGTGAGTAATCCCTGAGGAAAAGAAACCCCCTAACCTGTTTATTGTTCCAGACTACACAGTTCATATTGACGGCTTTGGTGGTCACCAGAATTTTACACAGAGAATATCCTAAACTTAACAAAATATGCACATATTACGAGCTAAAGTAGTTCCACTGATGGGGTCGTCTTTGGGTTCAAAATGTTATGAACTCCTATACTACTGGAGTGGACAGAACAGCAGGTAGTCCGCTACAGTATCGATCTTACATCTTATATAAGGACTGCCGTCATGGTGCACCTTGTTGCCACGAGGCACACGTGAAACAAACGCATGGCAGTCCGGTCCAACAGTTAGCTATCAACAGTGGAGTGAGTGCTGAGGTGATACTGATTAATTTGTATTTCACACCCTTACGTACGTAAGCTGGTTGACTTGCAACACGATTCTTCATCATCAACTATTATGTTCTGTCAGGTAACAGACCTTGTGGCCTCGAAAACGATGACGTCCTTAGTACCTAAAAGGGACTGTATTTAGCGTGTTCTTCCAATGTTTATGTAACACTCAGAATTAGGGACTTCGAATAGCCCTAGAAATCGTACTCGAATTGAAACCTCCCACGCAAGCAATAAGCAGAAGACCTCGTACTAGTTGCAGTGAGCAGTTCGTATTCATGAGACAAGAGGCCAAATTTATTGATGTATAACAATATTGAAGAAATCATAGTCCCTCATTGCCTGATCGTATTAGCACATACAAAGTCACAAACTGAACGTTAACTGGTGCAATGCTGAACAAAGAAATAAGCGAATAAAAGAAGGCGTAACATTGAGACTGCTCGTCCAATCCTGATGTAGTATCTTCAACGCGACGTTTGGATTGGTCCGTTGTTAGAACTCCTATAGTGTGCCAGGTTTGGATAGGCGGTGAATCGAGTAAACTTTCACCACAGTTTACCAAGCATGTTAAGGGCTAACCTGTTCAATATTGTACAGTTCAGAACAACCGTAATCCACGTTTTCGAATCAGGCGAAGGTATGAAGCAGTCTAACCGTTAGTTTAGATACATTTCCATAGTTTATATCACTAGGCGTACGTTGACATGCGAAATATTATACAATAGATTGATCAGTTGCTCAAACCCAAGCAGAAGCATTCGACTTAACTGGGAGTGGAACACACAACTGTGTGGGTGGAATCATTACCAATGAGTCGAGTCGAAGCTAAATTCTGAATAATTTGACCAGGAAACGGTGAACCAATATCTGGTAACAGATCCAAACGCCGCGACTGACTTTGTTTTCCTCCTGTAGTAAAAAAGCAGTAGATCCGTACATGGTCTGCTGCTGTTTTACAACAAATTAAAGCCTTCGTCAATTTTGCCACAGGTCTCTTTATTGTCGAATACTACCCACAATGATAAGTCCAGTGTCCGATTGCACTTAATGGGTACAGTATGTTTTAATGTGAGAGAGAGTGCTCCCGAGAATGTTTGTCTCTCTTAAAAGACTATTAGTTCAAAAGTCCTGTTGAGTTTCTTAGGAAATTTAGGACCATATAGTCACCATTAACGATAATAGTTATGCGGTTACTTCAAATGATCCATCGGATGACCTGCATTAAATACAGGTTAGGCTTCCAGACAGTAGAGTGATAGATCGCCTATAGTCCGATGTATAAAATGGTGAGAAATCATAACCGAGGGTATACATGTGTAGTGACGTCAAACCATGCGGGTTACCGATGTCTTGATCACCCTAGGATAACATATTTAGATTGTTCTAATGCTAACATAATAGTTTCTCTTTACAGCGAACCGTAGGGGTACATAGACTTTTAATGAGTGCATACTAAAAATCCAACTGCAATGGGTGGTACAACAAGTATACTTCTACTTCAGAAATTAGTAAGTTCTAGTCTCCTACGTACCTCACATAAAACATGAGTAAACTGTGGCCCAGAGGGTAGTAAGACAACCTAGTAGATTGAACAATCAAATCTTCCGTTCAAACTATCGACTTTGGAACTATAGCTCAAGGTTTTCGTTACAGCTCACCTCTTGGAAAACCGTGAATACAATTTTCAAATTAACACAGGTACATCGAAGGATTCTGGAAGCTGCTCCTGAAGAGATTCAGAAGTTGAACTATTAATGTAGCGAAAAGGCGTCCAATAAAGAATAATCTTTATTGTCCAACACGATAGTTACCATGCTACACGCGAGCTCGCGTTTATGAGTCGGAATTCCAGTCCACAACACCCACAGGTTTCCGCTCACGTATCGTGTCCACATCTGCCTGATTTACGTGTGTGATCGGTACCTTCATTCGGGGGTTTTCCGCCTACCATTCTTCGTCCGTTGGTCCGATCTCGTTGAGCGATGGTTCGTCCGGTCGCTCGTGTTGTCCGCAATCTATCCACTGTGTGTTTTGACCTTATTTCCACGATCCTGTTGAGATATTCCTCTCAGTGTTGGAATAATCGCGCCTCCGAATTGGTTGTCCATCCTATTTTGCCCACCATGTCTCACCCGTTGGTCCGATCTCGTTGAGCGATGGTTCGTCCGGTCGCTCGTGTTGT
>LUCH01003126.1:0-14490 GCA_013368495.1 Paragonimus heterotremus | reverse complement strand
AAACTCGAGTCTAATGCTTCTTTTCGAAAGAGGCCGATTGGAAAGTCTATGGGAATGCGACAGCTGCGATCAATCGTGAGTGATGTTCAATTTGAAAACTTAGCAAGAAGGTTTTAATAAATACGCAATGCTAGTTGAAAACACGAAGAAAAAATACATTTTCTGTGGATGTCTATGGTACAGAATTTATCACATATGTTCACTGCATGCGGGAAAAGGCAAAATAAGAGCTAACTTAGAGCCGACTTTCCACAAACAAACCAAAAATGCTCCAACGAATTCAACAACCTATGTTGCATCAAAAGTAGAACCATAAAAGCATTGAACGGTCTTCAATAAACCAAATAGACTGCCTCATGCCCTATAGTTCACCAAGATTTCTCTCCATCTTCACTTCTAACTCCTGATAAATGTCACGAAGCATCAGTAACATTGTTCAAGAATCGTAGACTTACTGCTTCCACCGCCAATTCTCTCACCTACTCGAATAAATTGGGACCACTTAGGCAACTGTGGTTAGGAAAAATAGTCGAAGGTATTCCTGCAACCGCAACTAAACCTTCTGGGCAAATGTATTTTGTATTTATTAGAAGTAGATATCGTATGCTTGGCTACCAAAACGAGAAAGACAGAACAACGGTAATCTGATCGACAATAAGCAACTGTAATTTATTAGAAAACAATAAACTGTTTGCAGAGAAACAAGTATGTTTACAATCGCTATTGGGTGAAAAACGTTCGGCGTTCTGATTGGCTCGTTCGCTGTTACATTAACACGACTTCCTCAGAAAACTAGTTTGTTTAAATTTAATACGTCTTCAGACAAATTGTTTTAATCACCACTGGTTATAGACAAATTCAGTGCAGCAGCTGATCACCGTTTTTGGTTAGTTGGCGCCGACCGACTAAACTTCTATCTGTAGCAACTTGTGCGTGAGCTCAGATTAGGTGAATCTTCTCCAGTCAGGAAACCGCTCCAGTCCAGTCTCATTAAAACATGGACGTGAGAGTCTTGAGCATGTTCTCAGACCTCAGTTGAGTCCTGGAGGTATCACGTAATATAATGTCTTGGATAGGATGTGCAGCCTTCGTCAGCATGAACAGCATATCACCCTACCCCGATTAGTCCGAGTCAACTGCAATTGGTTATCCATGTGCTGCTCTAAAGAATCACTCAGTTGGAGATGCGCCAACGAAATGCTCAATGTACACGAAAACGTTTTTGATTGGTGAGAAGATCCCCTCCGGTTAAGCGACTGTAAACGTGAATAGCTTACAGTCAACTAATGTCTGGTCATGTTGGTTAAGATCATCCACATTTCAGGGGGATAACAGGACCGAGTTATTACTGGCTCCTTCAAGACCAAACAAATGCGAACATATCACCCCCACCCCACCACCAGAAAAAACACCCTCCGGGGCTGCAAAAATGATTCCCAGGTGGTAGTGTTTATCGTCAAAGGTGGAGGGAACACAAGAGCATAAGCATCCTTGTAAATGGAGTGCAGAAGATAAGCAACCTTCTTTTTCTCATCCAAGTCGGATTTTGTGAGACATCAAATAATCTTCTACTCCATGAGCATTTGAATTAATAAATACTTTATATATTTTACTAATAATTGTAAATAGTATCAAAGCGAGACGCCAATATATGATAGTTGAGATTGAAGTGAATTTAACAGAAATTGTAGAACACAATATGACACGACATCACAGAAGTATATTATCGGACTGTTTGTGTGTGTAAAAGAAGTTGGAATAGTAGAACAAATATACAGCTAAAACAGAAACAAAAGATGTCAGTCATGATCATCACAGATACACACACAAGGTTGCAACTGAGCGCTTGCGTATGATCATTCGTTAGATGTGGTTGACATGCTGGCTCAGCAAGCATCACGGGTGGCGTGTAAACTCCGATCCGGATGAGGATATGCATTGTTGATGAGTTCTAATAAGGGCGAAACTCGAATCAATGCTTCATTATGATGTGAGCAAGCCGAAAGGCCAATCTGAAATGCGAAGGATGCGATCGGATGACGGTGGTGTTGGGTTTCAACTAATCTAACTACTCAAACCCCAATCAAAATGTTCGGTTTGACCTGATGAGATCGCTGTAGTGTTTTGCCCGAGACATTCGGTCAAGTCCTGTCCCCAGAGGCGTTTAATGTGTGATTCTAGATGGTTTATTTTCAAGGGAAAGAATACACACCTGATCCCGCTTCATAAAAATGTTTCCTGGGCGGAAATGCTTTTCTGCGGGTCTGTCCGGTAGAAATCCAACAGAATAAGGAGGTTCCGAAGAGAAGTCGACTTCGAAGTTCTCTCACAGATGTCTTTATTCACTTGAGATTATGTGCACATCATGGATTCCTGAGTGCATTTAACGAAAATACCTTATTTTCTAGCCCAAACGGACACTCATTTCTTCATAAAGCAACTTGAACATAACAGTTTTACCGCAAGCAACAGATGCCTGTACAAGTTCCAACAGATAAATGATACTAATCGTTACTTTCCGATTGGAGAGGTAACTGAATTAACGAATATGTCACCTATGAACCGATTCACATTTATGGGAAGAAACTGCGAGATACATTCGATCGCGGCGAAAACAGATTAATTCCTTATACTAAAATGGGATAAATCTTACAGTAATGAGCTCAGATAGGCCATCCTTATCCTTACTCGTGGAGAATCCAAATGCACTCCAAGGTGCATTTCCTTCTACTCTTCGTTTCACTTCACATGATTTCATGCCTGTTCCCAAATGATTCGTTTCTGCAAGAGTATGCAGATGATGTCATCATTCATAATCAGACCTTCACAGTTATCCGTTGACCTCGACTGTAGAATTGTTTCAATGAACTGGTAAATCAGCCCTATATACACATTTTACTGTTCACTAGGTCCGTATTATAGATTGTTAAGATTTCCCCATCTCAAAGAAACACACTGTCCGCAATTTTCTGTTGATCTATTTTAATCTCAATCTGTTAAATGTCTAAGCCACAATTCGACTTAGTCTTCCCATATTAACAGTGTTTTTAACGAAGTGAAAAGAATCACATTTTATGCCTTATTTTTAACGTTATTTTCAGAGCTGACTTTTCTTAGTTCCGTTCTGTGGATAAGTTCATAGGTTGTTTCAGGAGGAAGAAAGGTCATCGCTTTTGCATTCCTTTCTCTGTGTTGGACTGTTTATGGGTGTGAATAGACGGTTTGTGGCATCAAATACAAAGTAACATCAGTGAAACTGATAACTTGCTGTCATATCAGCAACGAATAGTGAAACACACTGAAACGATCATCAGTGAGATATGCACATATGACCTATGGGATTGGGCTAGAATGGTCGTTAAGATACTGGTAGTACAGGTTGTCTGTTATCCACGTGAAAACCAAATGAAGTTTCAAAACTCCCAGCTGATTCACACATGGTCACAGAGTTCGGTAATTTATTTCAGCGTGCACATATCCTGATTAAGAAGCAGTTTTACTTACAAAATGGTACACTTGTTCCATAACCAAACTTCAGCGAGTGACCACCCACACTTTCACTCTTGTTTATAAGGGGAATGTGCTAGTGGATGATCTGGGTTGTGAAGTGTTTTGTAGGTGAATATTAGATCCCTCCTGAGTTGTCTGTAATTCATTGAGAGTGAAGCTACTTCTGCCAGTCTCTCTGAATGGGAGAATTTTCCTGAGCCTCATAATTTCTAGAATTGTTCGTCTTTGAACCCTTTCAGTGAATGTCAAATCCATCTAAGGTAATGATGACAGGCCTCCATGTTCGCTTCTAGGAGGGGACACATTATGGAAGCAGACACAATGGGGAATATTTCAGCATGGAATGGTTCTTAAGTTCTTCCTAAAGGGTTCCAGGTAATTTGCATCTTTTTAGACACCTATGCACAACTTGTAGACCCAAACTGTCTGTCACTAGGGTCCCTTGGTCTCCTTTGAGTACTGGCACGAGTAGCTTTGTTTCGCTAAGATAGTATTTAGCACAATTTTGATGGTAAATATACACGGATTTACACTTGACATTGAACGACAAGTTATTTTCTATGGTCTAACAGTTTAGACGGCTCAAATCGTTCTATAACATTATCGCATCTTCGGACCATAGATTTATCATCGGCGTAGAACAACATCGGTGATTTGACAATGCTGAGTATTTCATGAATAAAAGAATGAACAACAGGGCTCTTAAGACGAATCCTGCCGTTGTTGACAGGTGACCGCCCCAATAAGTGCCCATTCATCTTGAAGGTGAACTTACATTCAGTCAAATAATCCTCAGGTCATTCGAGTAGGCGCTTATCAAGACCATAATCGTAAATTTTTCGTAGCAACATGGAGTGATCACCCCTTATAAAAAGCGTTGCAAAGGTCAAGGTAAAGTACGCCAATTATCAGTCTTGCGTCGGTAACTTTCGGTTAGAAGTCACGAGCAATCAGCATATTTGTGACATGTGGGTATTCCTTACAGATGCCGTCCTGCGCCTTGATGATGAAGTTTGAAGTCCCCAACCTTGGCCAGGAGGAAGTCATCTAGTAAATTCTTTATTACCCTGGGGAACATTGAAAGCAACGCTTTTAGTTGATAGCTTGCTGTGTCATTTCTGCATCCATCTTCGAAGATAAATTTGATTTTGAATAGTTTTCAGTCTTTTTGGTAGATGACCAGTTGACAAGAAACGAGTAAAAAGTACCGCAACAGGTTCTGCTAGTTCGGTGATCCAACTTTTCCAGATGTATCCTTAGGGGCGTTCTTCTTCGACAATCTTTTCCAAACTTCTAAGATTTTTACATTTTTTCTTGATCAATAAAGCATTCGCTAATCTTTACGGTATTCCTCTTTCCAATCTCATTGAATTTATTGTTTCAACATTAATTCGCGTAATTCATTTATTCCCAAAATATTCGGCGTTCCGATCACTAGTGTTTCGCTTTTATTTCCGAGTGTATATTAACTTCTCCAGCCGGAACTGCTCGCTAATGTATGCATACGCATATATGTCCTTACGGTTCTTCGGTTATCCTCAACTTGGCACGTGTTCTTGGCAGTCCAAATATTTCTACAGAAAAATAATCTATAAGTCAAACTCACTAGATTTTCAATGTTTCCTGAAGGTCTGGCTGCTTGATTACTGAATAGTCACCCTCTTAAATGTACGAGGTATATGCTTGACGTGACTGCCACTTGAGTGTAAATTGACTATCCATCTTACCTGTACCGCGCGGGGTGAGAATATGATTAGTGATAAGCAAAAATTGCGATGATCCAGGCCAAGTTAATTTACGTCAAGAAAGTTATTTGTGCATTTTTTTTTTGGGGGGGGGGGCGTTAAATAATCAACATTTACGCACCCACATCAAACGGAATATTCAATAGAACTATTAGTTTATTTTTATCGTCAACCCCTTCATAAAATCGTTGGAATCAATAAGAAAACGTGCTAACTAGTGTTGTGATCCAAGAACGCGGATGGCACAAGAGTTGTTTATTCGACAAAGCAATATATGGGTTAAGCATTTAAATAAGACCAGACACAAAACCACTCATTTGCACGCGGTAATCGGCCCCAGACCGTCTCGGCTGTCACAGACGTCAATGCTCATATCCATTAAGTAGCAGGGACCATTATGAGCGATGCTGCACTTTGATGATCCTTCCTGCATTCTTCCTGTGGCTTGTACGATGTCAAAATATATGCTCTGCACCTACTATTAAATAGCCGCGGTATGAGTAGCATAATACGATCGCTCATCTTCACTAGCAGATAACAGGTTAAGCGTACAAAAAGTTACGTGCATACCTAATTTTGAAGTGAGACCAGGTTGAGGACGTGTAGAATATCCAAGATGGTGAGCTCTCTTTCTGACCATAAGTAAGTTTTGCGACAATATCTTTTGAGCCCGAAATGACTTTCTGTTCACTAACACTAGTGCTAGGGAACACTGTTTGCAAAATACACCTGCCTATTTACTGTTCTGTATAACTTACATAAATTTTTATTACCTACATACATATTCACAGTAGTTCTATTCACACTAATTTAGATATTATTATGCGAGTATCCCTTACCAACGCCGTCCAGCAACATTCTTGTCATATTTTATTTACCGAACACAGAAATTGGTGTGAATAGCGCGTCGTACTACCAGACATCTGAACCTTTCCAAGGCCTTGTTAAACAAATGACTAACTCTCAACATAGGTAACCAACATGAATTGATTGTTAGTCTGCATCTGTCATGGTAGAGAACTCGAATGCGTGTGTGTGTGTGTGCGTGCAGGGGTTTCTCCCTGACCTATCCGGCAACTTTCGGGTAGTGACATCATCGTTCAACGCAGGAGGGAATTTGAAACACTAGGTTTCCTTTAATAACCTCATCAGTGCAGAAAGAAGATGCATGTTGCAAGATGTTAACATTTCGTTTACTCTCATCAGTCGGAAACGTAAAACATGCAATTTATATATGAGAGACAAATAGAGATTGACAGAGTATGGACACGCATACAGTCACACCAGATATACTGTGCCAAATGTGAGGTCAATGGCACAATGGTCAACACGGTTGCTTCACTAAAGCGTGACCAGAATTCTATTCTGAACCGTGGCAAGGATATGCACTACTGACAAGCCTTAACGGCAGCGAAACTGGAGTCTAGTGCTTCTTTTCAAAATGGGTCGACTGAAAAGTCTATGAGAATGCGAAAGCTGCGATTAATTATGGATGATGTTTAATCTACATGCATGTGTTACGTTTGTGACCGATGAGAGTAAACGAACTGTTATCATATCGCAATACACGACTGTACTGAGGAAGAGGGAAGGCCGGCGAGGTCATTCAATCGGTTACCTATAGACGTGAAGGCAATCGGTCGAATATACGAATAACTGGCTGTAGACTATGTAATCATGATCCTTAAAACAAAACAATATCTATTTTGAAGTCTGATTAAGATACCCCGAAAACACACTCGCCAAACCCTCTTGCATTAAAGGCTTCCTGACAGTTCGAAAACAAACTAGTAGCAATGCACCACACGATCTTTGTTCGAACAGGTTTCATCGCAGCTACAGAAATGAAAATTACAGAATATGAATAAAACCGTCACTTATGGAGTGTCCTGTCTTAGTACGAAAACTCCACGAGCACAGTCAAAACGAACAGTTTTTTTGTGCACAGATAGCGATGGCTTAAATCGTTTGATGGAAAGCGTCTCGGCAAAACGGTGTAAACGTTTATTCCAGCCCACGAAGGCGACAGAGGCCTATGAGGATTGCCAGCTTAGCTGAGCAATTTTGGAGGATGAAAACTCTTCGGTGAATGTGGCAGTGCAAACAGTCAGTCTCAATGACAACCAGTGAGGTGGTGGACAGCTGTTCCGGTCTTGTTGAGACTAATCAGCACCGCGTATTCCATGATGTCGAGCCCGAACTTAACTCTTCCTAAGGCTGTGGTGGGGGCTTGTTTGATTGTAGCCCAACTACAGACGAGTGACTTACGATAAAAAAAGCAAACGTCAACGACAGTGAATACAGTAGTGTTATCCATCCATTATCGATTTTTCGTGGATCATCATGGAGAACTTACAGTCAACATCGGTTACAGCTGCCGCAGACCTTGTAAGAAAAACGAAAACTACCGTCGCGGTTGAATTTAGAAGTAAACAGAAAGTGCTAAGAGTAAAACTAGTGTTTGGATATGCATACATAATAATAAACCCGTTCATCACACGAAAGTGACATCAAGTCGGCAGTTAGCGTACATCCCGATTTCGATGCTGAAGCGACTCAAAAAACGTATGGTATTTTTTCGCTTGATTAAATGTGTTTGGGCCTGCACGTTAACAGAGGTGGGTTCGGAGGACGATAAGTATGGTAGGTCGGAGGATTTCACTGAAATTATACAAGACTGTAGTTAATAGTGTAGCGAAAAGGCGTCCAATAAAGCACAATCTTTATTGTCCAACTCGCTAGTTCCCACGCCACACGTGCGCTCGCTATTCTGAATTGCAATTCCAGTCCACAACCTCCCCAGGTTTCCGCTCACACGTCGTGTGCACTTCTACCCGGTTTAGGTGTGTGATTGGCGCCTACTATCCGGGGATTTTCCGCCCGATAGTCCTCGTCCGTTGATCCGATTTCTTTGAGCGATGGCTTGTCCGGTCGCCCGTGCTGTCCTCCGTCCATCCACTGTGGGCTTTGACCGTACTCCACAGCCGTGCCGAGATATTCCTGAGAGTGTTGGAATAATCAGGCCTTCAATTTGGTCATTCATTCTATTTCGGCTGCCACGTCTCGCCCGTTGGTCCGATCCCGTCGAGCGATAACTCATCCGGTCGCCCACGCCGTTCTCCATCCACTCGCGGTGGATTTTTGAACGTACCTCCCCCTGTGTTGAGGTACTCCACCGAGAGTTGGAATGCTCGCACCACCTGCCTGACAGTCCACCACAATGGTACCACTGTCCTTAATTCCTTTCATGAAAATTTTAAACCAGTTTAGCTATCGTTTAATACCTGGTTACAACGCCGAACGCCCACGTACTAGACTGTATTCAGGCAGATGGAAAGTGTCCACAGAATACCACATCGGCAAAAACCGTCCAACAGAGGAGCAGGACTGGCAGCATGAACGTTCGGTTCGCAGGTTAAACGCGTCGTAACCGGAAAAGACATTTGGTTTGGGAAGCTGTTAATTTCTGCACATACATGACAACATACGCGAAAATGCACAGACACGATCTTAAACAATACTCTTCACAAGTGGTATTGTATCCACATCCGTTGGCGGTATGGCATCATCAAAACTTTTGTTGACGTCCTGTTCAATATACACACACGTTTCAAATGCTCGTTTCTATTTCCTGGTCTTCTTAGAGTTGGGAACTGTCCTTCTAGTTTCTGTGCGTTTGGTTCGTGCGACACCCTCCGCTGATGAGGCTGTAATTTATACATTGGACGTTCAGACAAACAAACACCTTGTCTACTCAGCATTCAACATCTCGAGGTTACACACGAAGCTGCGTACTAAATCAGCGTGTCAGTGTTCTGCTACGGAAGATTGACAGACTTTGACAGCTAGTCATCATGTGACTAAAGCACTTAACTGGCAAAGCTTTTATAAACCCAGCGTAAGAGAATAGACATAAAACTATCTTGAGCCAAAACGTGATACACAAGAAAGAGGGAGTAAACGAAGGAAAATTATTAGAGATAACTTGTTGGTACTAACAACAAATGGTTGGAGTAAATTTCAGTAGTCAAACCTGGCTTATAGCAATTGTTCCTGTTAATATACAAACCGAAAGAATATCGACCACGAAAGGGTGAACTAAGATCACTGCAAATGAGTTAGCTAGTTCGAACAAAAGATCGCTGCGTCCCTAGGCATGGTCAATTCTATCGAGATTAACAGTGAAAAAATTGATAACGGTGACCTGGGTCATTACAAACGAAGATGATATTCTTCAGCATTCTATAGAGTAAATTTTCCAAGACACGACAGTGCTGTGGTGGGATTCGGACGCCCTATCCTTAGGGGCTTTGTCTAATACTTTGTAGAACTCCTAAAGCTGTGAGGATGTTCGTGGCTGTCTATGATCCACTATTCCATTGTAGCATTTCGCCCAACTGGTTCTGTCAAACCAATCAACTAGTTCTTTAACTGTTCATGATACTGTTGTATGACAGGCAATTTCGTTATGAGTAGTATACTACTCATGAGTAGTATATCGCCCACATGCAGCATTCAAGAACAAAAGAGCAAGCTCCGAACGCCGGGAAGACGATGGACAAGAATAGACTATCGGAATAGTGTGCACGCACTATGGCAGAGGTTTTGCCAAAGGGAATGACAACGTACTACCACCCGATGTATGTGAATGCATGTCTGACGTGCAGATGAGTGTACGCGTTTGTGGTTTGCTTTTTGACATGAACTATGCAGGAGTTTGCTCAATAAACAAATTCTCAGGTCAGGCGTCTTTTGCGGTCACAACAATACTAACGGTTCACGTCGGTGTGTCCGTAAGTAAAAGTCCTTAATGTCTCTTCAGCACTGTATCAATTGTCAACAAGCAATAAACCAACTCCTCCCTATCGTCTATTATAAAGTGTGGACATCTCGATAATGACGTCCACGCTTGCCTGTGTATTTCGCCGGTCAACTCGGAATGGTCGAATGAACGAGCCATAATCAAACACTTTTTCCATGCGACCGAATCGGGTGCAGTGTGAATTCGCGAAGTCGCATCAAACCAGTATTGGAACTAATTTTCGTTTCAGAGCTATTAACGATTGCTTTGTGGTCGATTTTTCTTTTGCTATTACTAAAACACTCTCAACATGAGTAAATGATGACAATGTTGACCACTAATTATACAATCACGGGTATGAGCCCCAGTCCACTTTAATGTTACTGTCTAGAATTTGACAGTCCAAAATACGCGGTCCACAAATGACCTAGTGTGTAGCATAACATCAAATGTTTTGTACTGTAAAAGTGGAGAACTTGTTTAACCAAGGTAGACGTTCTGTCAACACATACCGAGCAATGAGATTGACTTGTCGTCTTCAGGTGAGCGGGTAAAACGAGAGGGTAGAAACAAGAGCTGGAATATCTGGTCCGTAGGCTAACCAAGTACAGATGACTGCACGCATTGTCTATTCATAATGTTCGATATGGTGTGCGGTCACTTACAGATGCCAAGGCTTGGGACAATTGGTCACATGGAGTAGCAGGAGTAAGGTTATTGTGCTAAATGCATGACTCACAACACGACAGAATGGATTACAACAGCACTCTTAACCGAACGTGGCTGAACAATGTTCGTCCGACAGTTGTTCGGAATAATGCTGATAGCTAACGTCACCCCCATTTTTATTCTTTTCAATTAGTCCAAGCTATTTATGAGGATCGGTTAACCTCGCTCAGTGACATCAAGCCGACCAAAAAGAGCAAACGGCGCAAGCGGTAATCTGCTCACGCTTATCCTATGAGTGGGACACTCAAAGTTGGCCTTCAATCCTATCGTTAAACTGGTTTCGATAATACTGCACATTTTGTACTTAGCAGGTTAACACTACTGTATATTCAGTCGAAGAGGGGGCCCACTAAAGCAAATCCAAGATGAACGTTTATACAATCCCTAACCGACTCCGTCTTAAACGAGTCATTCACGCGTAGATGACTTTCATTAACGCGTGTCGGTGCTTTCCTCTTCTGCCTTACTCAGAAGAGGGCAGATACAAACAAGGTTACCCACACAACCCAGTGTCATATGGAATTCATCAAATGATCCGGCAGACTGACTGCCCAAGCAGGTTTTCTCAATCAGTTCAAGCTGGAATCCAACAATGCCGTTGGTGAGTACTGAATGTGATATTTGAGCTTCAAAGGTGGCCGCGTAGCTTAACCAGTAAAGAAATTGTGCCTGGGAACGCTGTTTCTGTCGCTGTTTCGAAGCTAATCGAAGTCCAGATTTCTCCTAATTGCATCCCCGAATCTGCCAAACAACTTATCAGCAATACAACTCCAATGCTCATCCGTAGCGTCAGTGGATTCCAGCGTAAACTGATTAAGATACTCTGTCTGGACAGTCAATTTCTTGGATCATTTGGCGGATTTCATGAGACGCAATAGATAAGTGAGTACAAATGTAAGATTTTTCAGCTTTTAGATTGGCTGCATAGATCCGTTGATGAAGCAACTGCCGCTTCTGAGCATGCTGTTTCCGCTGCTAATTCGAGTCCGGAAGAAGTTAAAATGTTTCGCTAGGAATCTCCTCTAAATCATCAAATATGCTAACTTATCAGTGAGATACAAACATCTTGTGGCAGGCATGGAACTGAGGCCAACTAACGTCAGGTTGCTCTATCCAACGAGAAACGACATAACTAACGCGTACTTTGACTCCAATATAAGGTCTTGACTCACTCCTTCGCTTCATCTAAGGTCACTGAGTTTACCAGATCAACGGTTTCACCTGCCTACATTCACGTTCCACAAACGGAGTTTGTCTATTATGTGATTATGGGCGTCAATACAAAATTACGCCAGAGGCCCAGAAAATTTTTGCGGTCGATCCCCTTTAATTTTTCCAGTAACTTCGGTTACAATGATTCCTCCTAATTTAATTAGATAGATTTTTAAGCAATTGCAATTCTAAACTGAACACATCCTAGATGAAATAACTTGACTTTTCGACATACGCTCTGCAGACTACTCTGAACGAATCGGCAGTTATGCACGGATAACGCTATCCGAACCCTAGTGTACTTCAGACGGTTGATTTGAACCTGTCGCTTAACTCCGTTCTATCCATATCGACTGTCATCAATCATAATAAGATAACAAATTCTGGCGTCACCCGCAGTTCAACGTGCGGCAGGGATTATGAACGGTTGCAGAGTTCAAAACTGATACAGAAGACCCCTGATCAGTCAGAGGGTAAATTTCTGGGATGCGGTGGGAAAACGGCAGTAGGCAAAATATCAAACAATAGCGTCATTAATGACAATGCGTGGAACTAGGCAACTGCAAGGTGACCATATGCTGGAGTATGGAATCTATGCTCATGCAATGAACATGAATGAAGAACAGACACGAGTGATAATACATTTTTTAAAAACACGATTGCTGTTGCGTGACACAAAGGTTCGTCATTCAGTTAGTAAGGGCAAGAACAAACCAAATCTTTCTGCCAGCTGTCATAAGCAAAGGTAAAAGATAAACCGAAGATGTTGGGTGTGTTCGGTTCAATAGATTTACAACTGGTGAAATGCAAATTGTATTCACGTGTTCTTCGCTTCATACGATTAATAAAGACATCCGTTGATTTGCTTATAACACGTAGTCACGTCATATTATGGTGGATTATCAAACCGGAGGTGCGAGTATTCTAACACTCGGAGGAACACCTCAACGCTGGCAGGAGATATGTCCAAAAGCCCACAGCGAGCGGATCGGAGACAGTCTGGGCGACCCGATGAGTCGTCGCTCGAACCAACGGGTGAGATATGGCAGACAAAATAGGATGGACGACCAAATCGGAGGTGCGACTATTCCAACACTGAGAGGAATATCTCAACAGGATCGTGGAAATAAGGTCAAAGCATAAAGTGGATAGATTGCGGACAACACGTGCGACCGAACGAACGATCGTTCAACGAGATCGGATCAACGGACGAGGAACGGCAAGCGGAAAACCCCCCGATAGAAGGCGTCGGTCATACACACAAACCGAGCAGAAATGCACACAACGCTAGAGCGGAAATCAGGGGTGTTCTGAGCCAGAATTCTGATTGATAAACGCGAGCGCGTGCCTACCATGGCAACCGGCGAGCTGGACAATAGAGACCGTTTTATTTCACGTCTTTTCGATACAATATGTCCACACACTAAGTAGAACGTACGTATACTTATCAAGAAATCATTAGAGATAGCAACAAACCATACCTTCAGTTAGCAGGACCTCGGTGCATATAGTATGACCAGAAACATCCGTAGTGAATTGAAAGCAAATCTGTAGCCTCTACGCACCAAAAAACCTCAAGTGGTAGGGCAGCCGTTTCGGTTTGCCGCATAGAAATGGTACCTCAATGACGGATTGCCTCTTATCAAAATTGTAGTGTTAATGTAGAATAATGCACATTTTGCTGAATGTTGAGTGTCTACTTTGTCGGATAAGCACTGATTGATGAGCACCTTTGTATGAGAGGACCGTATTCCCAACTCGTGAGACGACTGGAAGGCATGGAATGAATGAGGACGTACTGACTTCATTTGAGCGAGAGTAACGCACACGAAAATCCCCATTGCTAAAGGACACCTTTGGGATGGCACTAAGTAGTCTTTGTAAGGAGGCAGTTCTTACAGGATGGTACACCGTTCTACAGACGAAATAAATTACAAGTTGAACATCACCCACAATTGATCGCAGCTGTCGCATTCCCATAGACTTTCTAGTCGGCCCCTTTCGAACAGCAAAAGCACTAAACTCGAGTTCCGCTCTCATTAGAGCTCGTCAGTAGTGCATATCATCGCCACTTCAGCCGGTACTTGAACCACGGACACGCTGTTCATGAGGCAACCGTGTTTACCACTGCGCCACTGACATCACGTTAGCCACGACTGAATTATCATATGTGAACACTCAACCACTTTCGCTTGTGAGTAATGGTCAGGTTGCCCGATCGTCTCGAAATGGAGATACAGTTACTGTCTGTTAACTCCAATCGATAACCCCGCGACTGGGACTTCCTAGACAGGTTGCGCGTTCATATGATAATTCGGTCGTGCCTAATGTGAGGTCAATGGCGCAGTGGTAAACACGATTGCCTCATGAACAGCGTGTCCGTGGTTCAAGTCCCGGCAATGGCTATAATATGCACTACTGACGAGCCCTAATGAGGGCGAAACTCGAGTCTAGTGTTTCTTTTCGAAATGGGCCGACTGGAAAGTCTATGGG
>LUCH01003125.1:38658-62997 GCA_013368495.1 Paragonimus heterotremus | reverse complement strand
ATTTTCGCGAAAATTCCCATTGAATCATAGAACAGTAGACGTGGCGAACAATTGTTTTCGATAATTCATCATCAGGTCAATACTATTATATAGATTCAGCAAAATCAAAAACAGTGCGTACACAAGACAGAGAGGTTTAGCAAAATGTCATTGGATCAAGTAGAACGTTTGAAAATATTCAGGCCTACATAGGTCAGTCACTCAGGGAGCAAATCACCAGTGTTAATGATTGGTGGTTTGCTCCCTGAGTGACTGACCTATGTAGGCCTGAATATTTTGAAACGTTCTGCTTGATCCAATGACATTTTGCTAAACCTCTTTGTCTTGTGTACGCACTGTTTTTGATTTTGCTGAATCTATATAATTGTATTGACCTGATGATGAATTATCGAAAACAATTGTTCGCCACGTCTACTGTTCTATGATTCAATGGGAATTTTCGCGAAACTTAGTTATTCCCTTTATCCCGCGGTAAATAGACTGTTTGTTTTTTGACTCATTGCATTTAATGTTTCAGAACGCTTGAACAGTGATCAAATTTTACTCCACTTTTTAAGGGAAACCCATGAAAGTTGTTCTCCTTATTGGAGCGATACCGGACACAGCGTCCGGGACTGGCAGCAATTCCTGCTTTACCGGTATAGTGAGTCCGCACGTTTACATTGTCTGGCTTGGTTAGTGACCACTACTAGTTTCACAACCAGTCTTTGAGTTCTGTCACATCATTCAGCGTGCCTTATCCCTCTAAATAGCTACTCAGTGCTGCGTGTTGGAATGAACGACAGAGCAACGTGATTACCATCCTACCCTGTTCAAGTGTAGTGAGGACGGGCGATGGCACTATACTACTCACACAACTACCATTCAGTAGGAAGGCAAGAACATGGATTTAGACATTGAAGTAGCCGTAGGAAAAATACGCGAAAAAGCACCGGAGTACAACATAGCATGAAATGATTATTGATAGGTAAAGGAACTAAGTACTGTATTGGTTATCTGAATAAACAACCGTTACACCATCCGCGTTCTTGGCTAACAACATAAGAACTCCCCTTTGTCATACTCTCCCTATTTAACGTTATTCATCGAAGCATCATTTAACACACCTCTCGTTTAATGTAAGTCCATAAATTTTACCATCAGATTTCAGTGTTTGACACGATTTTATGACTTACATTATTCTTCCGATCGCGAACATTACTGTTTTGACACAACCAAGATGGAGCAAGGCGTCCGACATTTTTATTTGACATTTGCATATTAAATTTCTAAATACTAACCCGTAGTTTACAATCTCTGTCAGACGAACAGTTCATATTCAAGTCTCTGTATATCGGATGGGTGAGTAGACCAACACTGCACATAACCGGAGCATGATCGTTAAACTCAATTAACTTTTTATGCGTGATTATCACTTTTCCAGTTTACTTTGATTGGAGTGTCAAATATGTCACTTGAACCAACTTTTGTTCGTATATCAAACTGACTGTTGCTTCAACGTAAAGCTGCAAATCAATTATTCAGAAACACCGTGACCATTGGGATTTTACAGGTTCAAGAAAGTTCAAAGTATTTGTACACGGGATTTTCTACTGCACGTGTACTAAAGTAGCTTGGAATAATAAAGGTGTAAACGAGATGAAGGTCAGTAAACAAACAGCTTTGATTCGGATAGGGTAAAAATCATGAAATTATGAAATGAAATAAGGTTAAGCCAGTCAGGTTATAGAGAGGGAGGTGTGATTCAAACATGTCAAATAAGCACAAAACAAACTTACTTCAGCTGGTGTTAGAGAAGTCTTGCGCCAGGTTGAGTGAAGGCTCAGACCGCCTTCACGAATCTGTGCACAAAATGATCTATTGGTAACGCTGTCAGAACCGATTTATACAATGTTCCAGACTTGACCTAACTTAATACTGAAGGAAGGATGGTTACATTTCAGGGGGCTGATCTGGTTTTGTGGTTCCATAAAGTGACCTCGAAGACAAACATTCATACTAAGCATAAGGACATGTCTCACAAACTACTACGGTTAATGTAACATTTTGTAAGTTAAAATAAAGTCGCCTAACTTGTAAAAGCCATTCGGAGAATTGAGTAAGGTTCACAGTAAGAAAGTGGATGAAGCGACAAAACATGTTACGTTGTCTTGTTCCGTACCCGCTCAATCAGATTAGTGTCCTTGAAAGTTGACCTCTAGATCGGAGACAAACCAATGAGGTGAACTCCAGATAAAAGCCATCTGACTGAAACTAACCAGGCATGGTCATGCTTGCTTTTTCCTGCATCATGCTGAAGTTGCCAGGTAGACTGAGATCTTCTCAGTCACTCCTTTCCAGGTCTCCCTGTCTCTAAAAATGTCGTCCACGCTCAACGGGTTATCAGTGTGCATCTCTTTGTATTCAGGAAGGTTAAGTAGAAGCCCACGTGTTATAACCTAGTGATGCAAGCTCTCATGATAATTTCATAGTTCTTCTCTGTAAGTAATACTCTCCATTGTTTGTCACATTTTTGTCGTCAGCGTATAATAGCATCTTGGAACTTACTACGTGTTATAGGTGAAGACTAAATGGCAGAAATAACGACAAGCTCAGAATGGAACCCTGATGTGAACATAATCAGAACCAAGTCGGTCGAACAGCAAGATCTAAATTCTTTGCATTCGGCATGTCATAGATAGACGACCGTAAAAAAAACTGGTCTGATGTGATATGTAGGTTCACTGTAGTTAGACGCGTGATGTTGTGGAAGTGATAGTTATTTTGTTAGACATAAGTATAGCAGCGCCAGAAAATGGACAACTAAATTGATGAGATAAATGAACACGAAGTGATTACGCCAGAATCGTCGTAGCCAACGATTGTATATAACCACGTTCTGTTTTTAAGTGGTTTAGCTAGCGGCATCCTTTTCGGAACACATTTCCACCTCTTTCGGCCATATAAAACTAGTAGACATGTATGTGGTCTTCAGCTTATCCCGGATCTGCGTTTCTGGTGTTCAAGTTTTCCAACTACCCTTTTACTTGACCGGCTTCGATGTCGTAAGATAGTGCGATAAAGGAACTCGTAATGTGAACAAGTACACATCACAAATTTTTACGCACATTTTGACAGCAGAGGAGACACAGAAACTGTCCTGTTAACCCCAGTTGATGACCCCTCGACTAGAACTTCTCTCCAAGTTGAAATCACAGAAATCATTGACTTGTTGAGTGGTACTTGATTGTCTCCTATGGAGACGATCGGGCAACCTGGTCATTACTCACAAGCAAAAGTGGTTGAGTGTTCACATATGATAAGTCGGTCGTGCCTAATGTGAAGTGAATGGCGCAGTGGTAAGCGCGGTTGCCTGCTCATGAACAGCGTGTCTGTGGTTCAAGTCCCGGCTGCAGTGGCGAGGATATGGAGTACTGACGAGCTCTAATAAGAGCGAAATTCGAGTCTAGTGCTTCCGTTGTTTGAAAGGGGCCCATTGGAAAGTCTATGGGAATGTAACAGCCGCGATTAATTGTGGGTTATGTTCAACTTGAAACAGTCGAATATTGTTTGGCTACTCTGGATGTTCGACAGCCGTATCATAGATGTTGGCAACCAAGAAATCCTGCTTCAGATCGTCGAGCAGAATGACTGGACCTGTGAAATTTCACGTAACATACTTGTGTATATGTCACAAATGCCCTGGACACCTATATCAACTGTTTTCCAACTTCGGTCGTTGAATGCGACTCAAGGTTGAATATGGAAATCGATAAATTCTAATTATTTGTCTACAGGTACAACAAAACACAACATCAGTTTGATACGGGATTCGATCCTCCGAAAGGTTGTGATGTCAAATCGCAACATCTAATTTGACAGAAAGAGGAACATGAATGTTGTTTCTGACACATACTTACAGGATTGATCATCCGATTTTGCGTAGTTTAGTTTAAACAATTTCGGGGTGCTGCAATTACACCACGGTCAAGCGGCTCTAAATAAAAGAGCGAACCACACAAGTGAATGGTACTCTCAACTTGTTGGAATCTCTTTTCGGAATTACTCGCCTTGATTCTCCTTTTAAAAGTAGCTGGCTGACATTCTAAACATTGTCTGCCTGTGAAATTCCCTGTCGGGTTTACACGTCACCATTTTTTTCTATCGGAGCTATTCTCAGCGTAATGTGTCGATTCAAAAGACAAGTTAGCCGAATGTGGGGACACCCGTGTGCCTAAACTGTCTACCGTCAGCATGTCTGCTAATGGATGTGTCTGCACCCTTTCTTTCCAAGGTGGCTGTCACTGTAGACTAACTGATCCATGGCAACCTGGTTACATCGCCAGACGTCTGCTTATCTTGGAACATAACAGCAATAATGGGTAAACTAGCCGCAAATTTACTTGCATTCTGCAGCTTTCAATTTTGACAATTAACTTCGTAGAACTGCGTACAGCAACAAAACACAGTAGCTTAGTTGTCTAACGATGTTATCCATTGATTAAAAACAGTGCAGATGTTGAACACTCATATACTCTAATTCATCTTGCAGAAGATTACAATACGCCAAACTAAACTTTACAATAGTGTATATAGGGCCTACTGTGTTCATTCTGTTCCACAAAATTCGTGAGTGTCATTTCATCTTGTGGTTCATCGTACAATGTTAACTGGTCAATCGATGTTGAATGTGCTTTTTCCGCCATGAACGTGATGAACAGGGCTCACTAACTGAATACTATATGAGGATAGTTCACTTCTTTCCCTCTGTCATAAGGAGGCGTATGAACCAACAAGATTAACAGTCGCCGACTGCCAAACGCAACTGAGTGTGCTCATTCTGCATTACTGGTTACCATATCGGTGTCCGTACCACAACTGATGGAAAGCTGGCGTGGGTTTTCTCTGCCGTTCTGTGTTTCTTCTGTCGTCTATGGTTGTTAATCAGGTTGAGTAGAAAGGATTGCAAATCGGCTATCAGAAAGAGTCTATCAACAACGCCAAAAAAATGCTTTGCATTACCTTAAAAAAGCTCATCACTAGTCCTATTAGTTCTTACTCGAAGATACTGGTCATTAAGCAAAATGCGAATAGGCGCGGTTCGCCACCCCAGAGCTGGCAGAATAAAACTTTTATCAATGGCAGAAGCTACTGTCGTCAAATTCCACAATCCATGTCTAAGTATGTAAAAACAGATCATGTAGACCCCTTATTTTCACTAACTGATTATCCTAAACCACTCGAAGTTGGAACAAGTGCAAACTTGAACACATAGATTAGCACGTGTCTGCTGACAGGCCACGACCCATCAATTGGACCCACTCTTCTTCTGTAAACTACGATCCGGCCACAACTGTAGTAGTTGTCAGCCTACATGGCTTACGATTTCCACATGTATTTACCACATATCTACATGTAAAAGCCTGGTTGATATCCGGTGAGTTCTAAGGATTTTTTTGAGTTCTATGGACTATACTCAAAACGTATGGTGACGTTCTGATTACATTTCAAGCAGTAGATACCACTGTATTATCATACTATTTGCATATCCAATTATATAATTATATATCAGTGTATATATATGTATACATACATTAAATAATGGAATTCGTGATATTGCGAAATCTAGCGAAATGTCAATATCTAATTTGAAAAACTGTCCAGCGCAATGCAAATATACCAATAGCCTTATGACATTATGTGTGCTTAATGACGTAAAAACGACCTATCTGGCGAGCTACTCAGGTGTTTCACGGCAATAAACAAGATGCTTCAAACTACATCTCGTTTGGTGGTAAATTTAGCAAGAAGTTCTTTTATGTCAGTGTCGCCTGTAGCGCTAGTGAGACCAATTGTTCTTTTGTATTAATCCCGCTGTTGGTTTCCAAGGTTGCTTCAAATGATCCTCCTGACTTTCTCAGCACAATATTACCCCACTATATGCAGAGGTAATCGCGTAAATTAAAATTTCAATAAACATGACTTAAATGACAGTTAGAAGGACTTAAATCATTGGTCTGACTTGCGATCAAGAGGATTGCTTATGCCACCTTGATTGTTGGAATCATTGCTGCTTGCATTTAGTGGGCCGCATGTTTACACGTGATGTCTCGTCCACAAAATGGTTAGGAGTACCTCAGCGATTCAAATAGCCACCAAAAGTGGGTTGGAATGCGTGCATTCCAAGTTTTGCATAGTTAGGGTATGCAACTGCAGCTATATATGCACAGAAGTGAAGTAGTTTGAAACAACCATTTCCCGTTACAAATTTGAGTACAGCAGACGAATTATACTTGAGCTGATATCGCTGCTTGCTGCAGACGAGGTAGGTATACAAAGTATTAACGCGCAAAAAAATACTACCAGGGCAGCATCAACACCGCAGGCAGTTCTTTGTGTATGAACAAAATGGGGTGGCGTTGTGTGATTGCAATGACTGCATTCAGTAGCAAGCGTTGGTTTCCAGTCCAACATAAATCGTGTAGTGTAATTCTTTTTTCTGCTGCATTCAAAAGCAAAGTACAGTTGAAGTCCTTGCAGTTAGAAGTCATAGCTTTGGGTCTGGATTACAAAATATCATCACACAGGCTTGCTTGTATTTAGACTGAAGTCCAGTTTGATAATCAATTTATCACTTATCCGATATATCGCCAACTACCACTGACAACCTAGGTTGGCTCAAGACCAAATTCACTGATGTAGCTAAGGGGTTTATCGTTACTCCAATTAATGGCGGGTATGTTATCACAAACCGACACACGCAATCACTAAGATAACTTGAATCAAAAAATTTGGTAATACTTATGCCAGAAAAAGGCTCCAGGGCAGTCGTTTTAAACAGGGACGCGTATGTGCAGAAGATGCTGTCAATAGTAGAGGACCAAACTAATTTTCAGCAAATAGACACAGTGAATAGTATTGTAGTGACCTGGAGATAACCCCGGTATGCCTGCTATACGATGCGTAAAACTCTTCCCAAAATCGTAGTTCACTTTCTGCATAGAATCTTAAGGATCTTTGCCTGCTGTCTGCTTGATGTATGCGATCGCGTTTATTTGTTTGCATGTATATCGGCCTATGCGCGCCGATCGTGCCATACATACTCTTCTGGCTTGCTCCCACGCTCAACGGTCGGATCTTTAGCCTCCCTAGCTACTTCAGCGTATCGGTTTCGTTTGATGCTGATCAAGACCATTTGTAATTATCGTATAATATATTTTCGGTTTGTCCCAATTATCCGTATTTTTATTTCGCGTCTGGTGTCTTTGCGTATACCTGAGAAAGCGTTCATTCAGTACGCACTAAAGTATCATTGAAGTAGAAGATCGCATAGTAAGGCACCTTTTACTTCTCTTACAACTGCGCGTAAATGATGACGTGAAGTTGAAATCTCTAATGCCGTTTAGTCGTCCACACCTCAGTTCGACAGCCTCTCTAAAACACACAAGTCTGGGATGCCGCTTAGACCTAGTCTGGCGATGATGAATTATCCATATCATAAATTGGCACACTGGTTAGTCACCATCCTAACTTCATTAAAACAAAAGCTTCCAAGATAGTACATTAAAGATTCTTTCGAACTGATCAGTGACTTGGACAGTATCAATCTTGCTATTGGGTTGATGTGTTCCATAAACGTTCAGTCACTGTTCACGAATGTCCCGCTACACGAAACAATGGATTACATTTGTGAGCTCGTTGAAACCAGCCACATTACTTTGCCTCTGTCTAGTGATATTCTGAAGGAAGCCTTATTGTTATGTACTGAAAACGTCACGTTCCGTTGCCTTGACCAGTGCTAATGCCGAATAGATGCATTAGTCATGAGAAGCCCAGTAGGGCCCACCTTAGCCGACTTCTTCATGCTAAGGATTGAACAACAGTTAACCGCAGACAAAGCGAGTTTGTCATACTACAAACGATACGTTGATAATACGCTAATATTCAGTCAGTTCAAACAGGCAATAAGTAAACTAGTGCAGCGCTAAAGTAGTTGTCATCCCTACCTGAAAGTAACATGTGAATTTGAGGCTAATATATGTTTACCGTTTCTAAACATATTCACTAATAGCCAGGAAGATGGTTCTATTAAAAGAGGTATCTATAGGAAATCCACGCAATTCGATCAGTATCAGAACTTTAGTAGTTTCATACCGGTCTATCAAAAACGCGCACTAGTGAGTACACTATTCACACGCGCAAGACGAATCTGTACACCAGACAGTCTTGTGGAGGAATTAGATTTAATCTCGTCTGTACTGTAATCGAACGGTTATCCAAAAAGGTCCATTGAAAAACATAGTAGATCGAAACCGCTTTGTGCAAACAGGTGGCCACTATGAGAAAGAAAAAAGTTTGTATAAAATGTTCTTTTGAAAAGGATTACAGTAGGCATCAAACAAGGCAGAAACTACTGAATTCAATTAAACGAAAACTTAACGCAACAGAACTCTGTGTATTGGCTCTAATCCAGGCGTTGCCTATACTCTCAATCAAAGAAGATCAGCCTGTTGGTGCCACCTCACATTATGTCTACCAGGTTATATGTAACTACAAGGAAAGTTACATAGGCAGAACCGACAGGTGCTTGATGTCCAGAGTGAAGGAACATTTGTTCAAATGAGTGCGGAAGTCAGCATTACCGGAGAACGGCAATGTTGTTGACGCACGACCTGACTGCTGGTCACATCATCCATGCAGCTTGAACACTTAGAATCCATATTATGTCATTCCAATCCAAAGATTCTTGCGGTTTTCTGAAATTCGCAATCAATTAACTGAAGCCGGTCCTGTGCGTTCAGAGGCAATTGTTCCTGAGCTTCATTCTGCCCTGCATCGATTGACTATCTCTACCGTCCTTCTCAGTATTTGATACTAAAATCCGTTTTGTATTCTTGTAAATTCACTACTGATGAATCAGTATGAAATGCTTGCATCCACCAGTTTTTGTGTTGTAATGGTCTTGTTCAAACTTCTGAAGGAAACGAACTGTCTTAAAAGTAACGTAGTCTATGACGGTTAGTGCAATGATGGTAGCAGCTTTTTTAAAGGCGCAACCAACTCCCTTCCTTTGAATTCACCCATGTTATCACATCAATCTATACAGCAATTCCCAACACAACACAACTCGTGGCGCGTCCACACACAACAGTGACTCATGACACGTTACCAAGTTCATCACCTGGCAGCCATGGGGACGGTCGCGCGTGACCCGACCAACAAAGCACGAGTTGCGTGTAGGTCTACGGGTGACTCATTTACTAATCACCTTCTATCGACCGTGAACCCTAATTTGGGGAATCGTGGAGAAAAGACGGTCTTACCACCTTCCCAAATTTGAACCAGACAAAGGACACATATCGTCAAGTAAACGCAAATGAGGTGGTGCGGCCTAAAAACGACTTGTCTACACAACGTCGAGCCAAAATGCAAAGCGCAAGCCTGACTGCTACAGCTGTAGTTGAATAGTCAACAAACTGTGAACGTATGTGGAATAAATGTACCCTTGATGCCTGAAAAGTGTCTAGACTTGCGGTAGTATGTTGATATAGAACCATGGTGACAAGGCCACTAGTAACCTGACTGATGGATACATTTATTGATAAAGATTTCCTGAGTGCCTGATTTTACACAAATTAGACTAATCAATTAAATTAGAGATAGAATCTCGGTTCACTGATTTATTCGAAGGCCTTTGAATTGATTGTCAATTTCGGAACGACTGCTGTTAATCTCTCAACTAAATATATGGCTGAAAGATGAACCACCAATCAAGTTTCAGTCTGGATCAATTCCAGCCTGTGTTTGGCCAGCTGATTTACTCTTAGTCTAATTAGTTTTTTGGTGAGTAGTAGGGGATTTAGTTTATTTCAAGTTGAACATCACCCATAATTGATCGCAGCTGTCACATTCAAATAGACTTTCCAGTCGGCCACTTTCGAAAAGAAGCACTAGACCCGAGTTTCGCTCTCATTAGAGCTCGCCAGTAGTGCATATCCTCGCCAGTGCCGAGACTTGAACCACGGACGTGCTGTTCATGAAGCAACCGTGTTTACCACTGTTTACCACTGATGTTCAACTTGAAATAAACCATATTCCCTACTAATCACCAGTAATCAAATATCGCTCAACAAGTCAATGATTTCTGTGATTTCAACTTAGAGAGAAGTCCTAGTCGAGGGGTCATCGATTGGAGTTAACAGACAGTAACTGTGTCCCCTCTCGAGGCGATCAGGCAACTTGATCATTACTCACAAGCGAAAGTGGTTGAGTGTTCACACATGATAATCCGGTCGTGCCCAAGGTGAGGTCAATGGCGTAGTGGTAAACACGGTTTACTCATAATTAGTTTTCATTGAAAATTTTGGCTAGTTAAATTACCGTACCACGTTTCTTTAAGATGGGAAAGCCAATAAGTGCATGCCTGTCAAGGTCGCATATTCCTTCCAATTTTTGGATTAGTGACTTACCACCTCAACAATCATGACACTACTGCATGAGGAAATGTTTTGCTTCTCAACTCACAAAGACCGATAATTTAAGAGTTGTATCTGGTTGAGTACTCAATCCACACTTTATTTACGAAATTTTAATTCATTTACTTTCTGAAACACAGACGACGAGACATTGTTTGGTAACATGCAGATAACAGTCAGTTTCATATCACATGAAATACCTTATTGGAAATTGACGAACTGAAAGTGGTTGATAGGTTTGTTTGTTTGGTAGGTCCTATAAAAAGAGAACTATAAGCTGGATAGGAAAAACAGCTGCGATAAGTTTACATAACCACTCATGTACAACAGTGTTGCCCTTCTTTTTCATCTCTTCGACACATCGATCGCCACGATTCCGATTAGCTACTTCAGAACAACGTAGCTCAAAGACTTCTACGCAGACTGCAATCCAATCCTCTATTCTACTACTAGGCTGCACGTAACATTTTTTCTAAGCCTGATTAGCTCCTCAATCCCACAGGCACCTTGTTGGGTTGAGAATGAGACAGCAGCCTTGGGTGAAATAGCCATGTTGTCATTATACGAATTAGGGTGTTGTATTCCTGACAACATTTTCGTGATATCCGGATTACCACTAGTTTGCTTCGTTTGCATCCTGTTGCTATGTCTGTCCTGTTTAAGTGTGCTGCATAATTTGGACACCTTGTGTAACGAATGAAGTAAACATAGAAGTTAGGTAAATATTCATGAAAGTTACCTGACCACCTCAGGTTAACACCATGCTGTCAGGCTGGAACGTTAGTCTAAAGTTAGTTCACCCTAAGTACCCGATATTCACCACCACTCGGTCAACACATTATCGGTGATCTGGGATTGAACCCATCATTACATACACAAGCTCACGCAACGAGCGCCTTTTTCCGTCATTGCCCTGCCCAAATGATGCCACCAGAAGGTGGATCGACCGTTTTAGAATAAGGACTATTTTCGCACCGCGTCAGCTGCACCTGATCAAGACTCCGCAGGTCTGAATAATTGTCACGCTGTCAATGAGAAAAGCATGGAACATTTAGCTGAGGGAATGAAACAGATGGCACACAATGTTGTCAATGCAAGACAAAGATGGAGCAATTTGAATAGCATCCTACGTAACAAAAATTGTTTGAAATTTGAAGTCGGTGACCAAGAACAGTGTCCTTACACACGCCCAATAAGATGCTGGGATTGGAATACAAAATAACAAAAAAATTTCGACGAATTAGCATTTGATACAACATAGTTGATTTCAAGTTGAACACCACCCCACAATTAATCGCAGCTGTCACATTCCCATAGAATTTCCAGTCAGCCCCTTTCAAACAACGGAACCACTAGACTTGAGTTTGGTTCTCCTTAGAGCTCGTCAGTAGTGCATATCCTCGCCACTTCTAGGACAAGAACTCTGTTATTTAACCGTATGTGATCTTTTTAACGGAGAATCTCCAGACCTCGAATGTTAATTACTTTTTCTGACAGAAAGGGATCAACGAAGTTCCAAATTTGCGGTCTGTACTCCAAACGCTGTTTTGTGAACAGAACCCCAGATTGTCCGTGTAATCATTTTGAACATCTTCATTTTGTGTGGTTTAACTGCAGTGTGACGTGGGCGACTGATCAAAGAGTGGTTTAGAATCCTTCAAACTTGTGGCCCACAACCACCTGCTTGACATTCGCCGTCAGTCATTTGTGCAGACCTGCTAACTTGATTGCTTGGCAAAAGTACGCTTATGCAATTCAGTCTATGGAAACGTATTTCGAAGAAATATCACATTAACACTGGGGAAGAACGCCGTTGGAACGGTCACATTCGTACTTTTCAATAAACTGAGGACTTGGGTTTTCACTCTCTGTTCAAGTTCAAAAATGGTCTAAGCTCAGCAGAGCCACTCTGTACAGGACGAACATGACGCTTGTAAGTTGTTTGGGGAATAGTGCTGCGTACCATCACACTGCTTCCTCAAGGATCGTGACTTCTATTCATAAACTGGAGACCTACGCTAAACTGTAGTCCACCCAAGGGTTTTATCAGAACAATCAGTCATCAGGCTACCTGTTTAGCGACAGAGTTTAAATATAAGTGTGGGTGGTTTCTAAGTTGAAATAGCCCAAATCCTCCAACTTCTACCACTGATTCAAACCATGTTCAGTTGGTTCAATGAAGACAATAACTTCAACCTAACTGAGAAGTCCTGATCACGGGGTTATCGATTGGATAGAACAGAGTGATTCTGTTCATTCTCCTTTCGAAATGATCGGGCAAGCTGAACACTATTCGTGCAATGTTGTGATTGAGCATTTGGAGTTGATTATTGGATCATGTCTATTGTGAAGTTACTGGCGTTGTGGCTAACACTCTAGTCTCGCAAACACGAGAATCGGAGTGCAAACTCCGAGCCGGACAAGGATGAGTTCTAATAGGGGCGAAACTCGAGTATAATACTCCCTTTCGAAGTAAGCTAGCCGAAAGGCTCGTCCGAATGCGAAAGCTGCGATTAAGCGTGAGCGGTGTTCAGTCTGAGTGTTTAAACGTGCTTGTTACGTCATACGATGAAGTTAAGCCAGCATTTTCATTTCCTAAGGCAAAATCGACCGACGAGAGGGAACAGTTGGAAAGGTTTTTCCAGTGAACACTGAAAGTCGCATGAGACTGCTGAACTGGACTGGAGACAAATCACAAGAACAAAACGGTAGTGTGTTCTTTTGGTATTTACTGAAATCTCAGCATGTTGTGAACTGTTTAACTATTAGGCACAGTATTGACTCAGAATTAGTTCATATTAGCTCTCGTGACAGACTCATGTGGGCGATGTAGACTGACGGACATACTTCGATCACCTAATGGATTATTACTAGTCAGTAGATGAAAATTTGGGGAAATGTTAAACATATAAGTACCACATCTTGCCAAGCGCATTGTGCTACTCGTGGAATGGTATATTTTACGAATACTGTCCCTCTTAGAGGGCGGGAAATATGACCATCGAATATTAAGAATCTTTATTATTAACACGTTCGCTCTGTTGTGAATGAACCAGGATTTTACTTGATCGGTTCATCCAATACTCAGTGCGAGTTAAGTCAATTTCTGTTGGACAGGCGGTCAACTCTCACACAAGGTTAATTCCATAGTCTGCTACGTAAACTAAAAGGAATTGCACTTTAGGGAGAGTTCGATCTGTCAACTTGCGGTAAGTTCAAGACCTATTTTAGCAAAACGCATTCCATTTTTATTCACTCTTACATGACTGTATAACATTCAGGTCTGCTAGTAAATCCCGAAAAACCAACAGATTTTTACTGTCCCATGGCCATATACTGCAAAAAGTGATTGCGGTCGTTTGTAGGAGCAGGTGGAAATAAAACATATGTCGATATATTTCAATCTCTAGATTACCAACTCAATAAAGCTGTGATTTCACTATATACCTAATAAATTACTAGAAAACTTCATATCTGCGCATATAATCTTTATCATGGTGTAGTGATATTCCCTACAGCTCAGCTTCCGCTTGAAGCAGATAAACCGTGGTTGATAATTCGAATGGATAGACGAGATATGGTGTTCAGTGTCTGATGGGAACCTATCATTTTATGGAATAGTATTCCTGACTAGTATTAAGGATAAAGTCGAAGCTTGCCCAGTGCGAAGTCAGAACATACTGTGATCATTCACTCTTCTGGTTTGAAACGTTGCTACACACGCTGTTTTATCCTAATAGTAATTCTGTATCAGTGTCGTTATGGTCGCCTTTACTTTTTCGTTACACTGGTATCTGTCATTTCAACTGTCATGCCGGGTTGAACGACATCCCAATATACGGCAACCATGGACGCAAATAGAAGCTGGGAGTTGACGTAAATGTCCTGTCCGGCAACTTGTGTCCATGGGATGAGCGCACTCCGGGGACCTATCGTAACATCTAACAAATGACCAGATACGTCTGACTCAGCCTTAAAAATAGGGTGATCAGGTCAGATTTGTCACCGTGGCTAGCTTGTAACACAAAAATTAAGGTCACGACGGAACAGTTCTTACGGTGTAATCATCGAAATGAAACAAATTTCGGTTTCAGTGACCTGTATTAAGGAAAAAATCGTCATCCTTTATATGGCTAATAGGTCAGAGAATAATCTATTTCAGTTACTACATTTCGGTAGAGTCTCATCACTGTCATATTTGCAAAGTTCCGTAAACCATCCTTTAACTGAGGAACCAGTTAACTTTTCAGTGAGTTCAGTAAACGTGAATGGAGGGTGTATCATTATGAACTCGGACCAATGCTGAATCATGTTTGCAAAGTATTTTTCTTTTATTTTGTACAGGTTTGTCCCGTAATTTTATTTTGTCGCTCAGCGGAATTTTTCATACAACCAGAAATAGTCTATTTTACAAAGTGGCTCGTGGTACTAAAAAGTGTGTTTACCTCCTGTATAGATTCAGTTATGTTGTCCGATGTTTGACATAGAAACTTGAGGTCCTAGAGCACTAGTCAGTAGATTCCTTGCTTGACAAAGGTGTAAATGGTTACAGAAACATTTTGATAGAAAATTAAAAAGTCTGATAAAAATAACTACGGCTTTGCAAATATTTACTTCAGACAGACCATAAAGAATAGGGGCAAAATGGTTCAAATATATAGTAGGTGGCATGTTGGATGAGCACTCTGCTGGGAGTAATTGAACTCAAAACACCGTTCGACTGTTGATCACTCGATGAGGGTTTCATGATTGGCCATTTGTAAGCAATCCCACTTCCTTCTGATTTAACTTCTGTTAACATTTATGATTTAGTTCAGCAAACATAGGATGATCCGAACAGTATCAAACAACTGCGTTATTTCTGATTCAAATGAAGCTAGTCTTTCGGTGTCAGGCTAAGTAAGTGTGTTAAACTGTCTGCCCAACAAATGAGACTGTGTATACTGCAAGTTAAACACGCACTGTTCTATTTTATGAATGAACTGACGGTTCAATTATATTCTTTACGTCCAAACGTAGAAAAGTGATTGACTAATAGAGAGGTGAGTCTCTCGTAGTATAGTATTAATTGTGTTGACAGACTTCGAAACTTAAGAATCGATCATGTTGTGGAATGTTCGTCTAGCTTATGCACAGTATTAGCCAACTGTTGTGTGCTTTGAAACTTTCTGAACAATCATAATTATCGCGCTCAACATGTTTTGAATTGTTTTTGAGGAAGATCTCTTTCTGCCACCTCCTGTCAACTTGGACTTGGTCATTTGTGATGTTGTTATCCTCAAAACTGGAAATAGTTACCGTGCACAGAACGACTTGTGTAAATACTTTTATTGTCTACAGCAATCAAATTGTGTACGATTTGAGATACGTGTCAAACCTATCAGTACACTCATTATGCAGTCATTGATGACTGATGATTAATTCACTGACTCATCATTGACGACTGATCTCCTAAGCCTCGCCGGACAATTACACTTCAACGGTATGCTTTTCGTGGCACACAGTTTGCTTTAAAATAATAACATCGCGGAAGATTGAAATGTCATTGCTCATTATGAAGGAGACAGACCGAATGCCGTCATACACAGATTTATGATTATGCAGAGATAGCCAACTCACCGGTAAATAGTAAGTAGTTACGTTTCAAATAAAAAAGACCCCCGAAAACAAGGGTCGAAAAAAATACTAGTTCAGTAAGCAGAGATCGAGGAAGTTGTCTACTGTGTGCGGAACAGACAGAAGAAACCACTCACAGATGACAGCAGTCAGTTGGGGTTCAGAGTGACATGTACGCAGTAGGAATATGAGCGAATTAGTATATTTGAAAACTGTATTGTGTTGTACTGAGGCTGAGAAAGTAACTCAGAATCTCTTGGCAAGCCTCTGTTCTATCCACAGTTTCGGTCTCGGCACCCGTATGACAGGACACTTCAGCTGTTTGATTTTGTACAACTGAGTAATCTGTGTGTACCAAGCTTGTATTCCGTTTGGATAAAACCTAACAACATCATGCCGTACACAAAATGGCATCTTGGATGAGCATAAAAATACTTGCATCGACAAACAATCTGGTTATAGTTGAAGAAAACTGCGCCATATTTGCTCTTTTTCAACTGAATTAAATTGAGGCTAACTTCAACGGAAATCGACGCTGTTAAACCAATTAATAAATTAATTACATGAAGCTTACGTCGGATGTGTTTGCTCCGTGCATCCCGTCAGAACCCGCATTACAAACTGTAGTTGCCAGGACCTTATACTCAATTAGAACATGACGTCTTTCTACTGTCATGTGATATTTTAATGCACATTTGCAACCGGTCTGGCTTAGATAATTTGTCTTAACGACTGACTATTAGCTCTGTTCACATTCAATAACTCTATGGCTAACTTGTTTTATTGTTGTTATGGCAACTCAGGCTCAATCTGGAGGTTGCAGTTACGGTTCACATGCTATCTCAGGCCCCCATCTAGGCATAGATCACGTGGCGCACACAACGGCGCACACCACCCGGTAAGTCTTCACGACATTAACCAGCAAACCGATAAGCGTAAACCAAGTCAGAGACTAAATTTATTTATCGAATTAACCACAAACAGTTCGCATAAGAAGTGTTGTCTAATGAATGAGATCATCAGTTCGTAATATAAAGTTTTCTGGTTCCAGTCTAACCAGGCTATCCTATTTCTGTTGGACTTAAACAAAAACTCACGTCAATAGTGAAGAACAGGTTTTTGAGAGTGGACACTGCAACATTTTACATTTGGCGACAAAATTATACTGCCCCATAGTTTTCCGAAATCGCTACTGTCAGCGAGCTGGGTGAAAAATCCCTCCTATTTGATCTTGCCTCATTTTACATGTGTTCTGTTTACGTCACATCACAAAGAGTTGAACTGATGGATTTGGAAACGCGTAAGTTACAGGCGTTCCAGGGAAATTGCCGGAATAATCCAGAGGATTAGAGGTGTTGGTATGTGTTACCTGAGAACACCACAGAGCATCCTTTAGGAAAAGTGAGCAACCTTATATGGGGGAAAAAGCTTCGAATGCTCCTTTCAATCTGCAGATCAAATCCGCACTCAAATTTGACAAGATGTGGTACTAAAACAACAATCACTTCCTTTGTTTTTTCTTAAACAGACAGTAAAACTACCAAGATATTTGTTGCCCTCAGAACGAACAAGCCTCTTTTTTGGTTGCTTCAGTGGTTTATTAAAATGCGCAGTCATCCTGGTTTATATATATTTAGACATTATTTTGTTCGTCGTTTTCACTTAAGTAGGCGAAGTAACATACTACTATGGATGCAAATGTACTGCTAAATGAACAAACAGCAAATTCCGGAACAGTTTTGCGTAGCAACATGAGTGGATGGTTTGATGTCTACTGAAGATGATATATACGGAGATTAGAAACTCTCAGTAAAGGCGAAAATTAAGTAAATGAACCATATGGCGTAACTGATCGAGCAGGATTTTAACCTCCAGGTTAGGATTATTGGTATTATACCATCTATCAAAGTTGACCCATACAAGACAATAAAAAATTATGGGTCAGAGATACAATCCTCACAATCGGATTGTCATGCCGATCAAGTGATAGTGCCAGTCTGTCTTATTGTCTTAAATTGTGATGGTCTGGGCGGCTCAAACGCGATATGTTAGGTTAGCGTCCCCTCCCTCAAGTATTTCTCGGTTTGAAGGAAGTCATTGGTGTGTACTCCAATGAATGACTCATCCCAATTTGTTAACAGCTAGGTTCCAGAGTAGCTTGTGGAATAGTTAACGGAATGACTGTTTGGTTGCCGTAAGGGAGTTCTAGTTGCGAGCAAACTATCGCATTAGAAGTCGTAAATTATCGAACAAACTCGTTTTCCCTGTGTTGTTTCCAGATATAATAAAACAGAACAACTAGTTGTCAAGCCAGGATTGCATGGAAGGTAGTAAAATGTGAATATACTATCAACTTTGGATTACAAACAAGGTAAATATGGTGCCATACCAATTGTTTCAGCGACGACAGTCCATGGTAACCTCGATGTTTAGACAAAAGACTTTTCGTGCACAAATTAACATTTCGTAGTCGGATTCCGACAGACTCCACAACGACCAGGATACGACATTTTATATCTATGGTGTTGACACTTGTGACAGGGTAGATTTGCTTAAATGTGACATACACATTGACTCTGTAACCCGAGTCTATTAGGTTGGCCGAGATTGTGCCGGGTGTCCTTTTTTGCTGCCTTGTCGTCAACCAAGCAGGATGGCGTTGGCGTATTCTCTCCAAGAAACGACTCATCTTGTGACCAATCCAACCTGCGCTATAGCAACAAGAGAGGGAGTAGATACAAAACGAGGAAGCACTACTGGGCCCTGCGTCATTGAAGTGAAGGCGTACAACTAGCATACAAGTAAACGGCAGTCGTAGTTGCGCCGTGTGAAACGTTTTCTTCAGGGCCGTGTCAAGCCTTCTGGTCAACGACACACTTAATAACTGGTCGTTTTGTGGCAAGCCCATATAGATGGTCTTCCACCCAAAAAGCAGTTCATGGTCTTGTGATTCTGAGTATCCGAATGTCCATTGTTCGGAGCGTTTCACACAAAAACTTGAGCTCTTTGTCCAGCACGTCATGAATACACGCTATGTAATATTGTTTTGTTAGACAGCATATGAAGTTCCGTTTCTGCTTCATTGAAATAAAGCTGTGAAAACAGGTTTACTACCTATTTCTCATCCGCATCCTATATATGCCTGGCTGAAGTGATCCATCTGGACGTTCCAGTAGTGCAACACCGAGGAAAGCCAATCTTCCATCCCATTCTATTGCCGTAGTGAACTACAGCATTCCGTGAGCTGTGTTAGTCAGTGATAACAGGGAGTCAATATCAGGGTTGCCATCGACGAAACAAAAAATGTCGTCTGCATACCGTTTGTACAATACTCACTGTTCTGTCATTCCTACCAGCTTTGTTTGTTCCATCATTCCAATGAAGACGTCAGTCATAATAATCAGGTGCGTAACTCCCAAGTGACACCAGTTTTATGAAGTTTTATGTTTTACGGAATCCCACAAAGACAAATTTTTTGTTTATCGTGTTGTATTTGACTTGAAAATGACACACCGAAAACGAGCCTGTTAGCCACTTCTTGAATTTTCATGAAACCTCTGGGTGCAGTCAGTACAAGCTATCTGTTCGATGTCAACGAAATTTATAACGCCATACATTTAGACTTGCTTAATAGGACTGCTGGTTAGTCAGTCTTGTCGGATAGTAGGTCCACTTTACTGGAAAGGAGAAATATTTTAGCTTCGTATAGTGAGAGACTTCTATAAGGTTAGTAAAATCTGCGTAACTTATTCAATATTTCGGAAGCTGTAAGTTGGATGCACTATCGCAATTATACACGCTAATTTATAAAAGTCACTCACAAAGTTGCAATGTCCCACTAGGAGAGAGGGATGCAGCTACAGCAGTTATTGGTTTTACTCATAATCACGTGCAGTCTTCGTACCATTATTGTGTCACAGGCTTGGAGCACCGTTATGGAACCTCTACACTACATTTTTGTAACAGAAATTAGGGACAGCTGGTTTGGGATATGAATTGTTGATTTTAGAATGTCGACAGGATTGTGAATAGAGCCTCTCGGTTGTGGTGCAGCCAGGCATACAAGTAATGTAGTAACTGTGCACCGTTACTAACATTTTTAGCGCGGTTAATAACCTTATCTCACATCTTCAGTTCATTCACTCAGGAGTTTGGTTATTATGTTCACTGTCTAGACATTCGAAACATGACAACAGGTAGTTCATCCATTTTGTCAAGGAATCGTGTGAAAGTAGATCTAAAAATTAACAGAGGCTGTCCGTTATATGGTAAACCGACGAACAACCACGAGATAACCATTGTCACCTTGCAACCGTTTATGCTGTTCGCGAACCAGTCGGGTCACTTCTAAACTAACGAATCTGTTAAAGTGCGTATCGGTGAAACATTTTAAACGCTCATTGTTGGCACTGTTAGAGTACGGCTTGAACGGCTTGGGAAATCCTGTTGCGCAGTCACCCTGCTAGATCTTTTGATCGATTGCATATGACAGTGTAAGATGCGGAGAACTGAGTAGAAAAATTTAGAAGTTTTGAGTTGTCAGCAGGGTACCGTAGCTCGGCCAATAAAGTAGATGTTGTTTACAGATATTCTGTTCCTGATGCTAGTTTGGGTCCAGTTGAAACACAGAGTTTTTTAAAAAGGGTCGCTGCTGAACTTTCTGGACTTGCCACAGACAAAGATAACTTTGTTACCGAAAGGTGGAAGTTAGACCGAACAGTGCAAAACTTTAAGAACATTGCAGTTATTATGGTTACACGGTAATAGCCTAGCGAAGCAAACGGCCTGAAAATTTCTTTTGTTGACCCACTTCTGATAACGACTGACATAAATCTAGTGCATTAATTGTTCTTCAAGTGTAGAGTAGCTCGAATGATGAATAAACAGAAATTGGATTTGCTCCATAGTAGCTCACTGAGAAATAGAAGACATTGATGTGTCAGCAGTTACTTGCTGCAATAGAAATATCCTGCTGCGAGTTGTCGTGCAGATGTTTATGCTATTAGTCAACCGAAATTTGCTACAGAACTATTCGAGAAAGAAACCTCTCACAGTATGCGGAAATTCCGGTAGGACCAGAAAACTAAAGATCACACAAAGGCTCGTATCTGCTCAATTACTTGTGGTTACAATCGCCGTTCTGCGCTACTTGTAAAAATGTACGTAAACCCCGTTGTTTTAGAGTTACCCACTACCTGACAGACCTGTCCAAAGTAGGTAGGTGAGAACAAAATTTTTCACGAAATATTTAAGTGGTTGAAGTGCTCTGCCGCTCTACCCAGGACGTAGTACTGCCAACATTGTGGACAACTGCTCCACTATTTCTTATACCGTATACGTGTTAAACGTCTGTCATAGCTGTCAACATGCCTATGTGTTCATCCGACCAGCGAATCAAACCATGGTTACAAACCATGAGACATTTTGCGGAAAGCTCACTTCTCGGAAGGTGGTCAGGGAATTTCACTGCAATCCCTGATTCTAATCCAAAGGTATTGATATCTAGCACGAAATTAACCTACTTTTTGCACCGCAGTTACTTAACTTGAAAGTCTTAAATCGTCTCATTAAAGTTAGATTTCTAGCACTCGATCAAGTCTTTACTTTTTCTCTATCAGCCTCTTCTGATTTTCCACAGATCGATGGTGAAATTAAAGAGTGCGGGCTTGATGCATCCTAAAACATTGACCTCACGTTACATTGCTACACTCATGTATCGAAAACGACAACTTTCGGGGATTGAAGGATTACGAAGGACTAGATATACAAAGGTAAATGATCATACTGACTCAGTCCAAGATGTGGTAAAAGGTTTGTGTAGGTCTACGATTGCTCATCTCCATAAACTCGATAGTTTCTTGGTATAATTCGTATTCCTAACAATGACTCTTCTGAAGATTTCATATCTGGGACAGTTGCTAACAACCACCAGAAGTGTTAGCCAAAGGTCAGGGAGTTCCACTTTGAAGACTGAAATCAGACAAATCCAGCCTCATTTTACAGGCTGTACCGCTGAATTTCTTCCATTCTATCTTATAGCTAGTTGGAGTTTTAAAATACAGTCCCCGCGAATGATAGGCCAACATATCCGGACGTCGGTAGCGATCCGATCTGACCTCAGTAATCCGGGATCTGGTTTTCAGCAAGAATGCCTATTCGGTACTTGTATGTATTGTTCAGTTTGTTTGTTTGTTTGTTCACTCTTCTGATGATTAAAGACGTCAGAATTAAATGACCTCAAAAGTAGTGAGGAAAGCCATTATGAATTAAGCTGACTGGATCAATCAGGGGCATTTCAGTCTGACTTAACCCAACTTGACTTATCCGTTCTTGCTTTAACCCGCTGTCGATTAATTTATGAAACACCCAGTCAGTGATGCATCTGAAACACCGTTCGTATAACATAGTCTAACGCGAGCAGAATTGTTGGGCCTGTATTATTATTATTTATTGGAAAGTGTAATATTTTATTAACCAAATACACGGAGTCACAATAATCCATCGTCTTAAAATTGTGACATTGCTAACCGGAAAGCTACTAAATAATCACCGACTGACGAAACTAGGCCAGAACTAAGCCAATCATATTTTGCTTTTATATCAGCCAATGAGACTACGACGTTCGAACAAAGCGACTAAGGTCAGCTGATACTTTCCTTTGCAGGGACACCACAGCTGTTTCGCGAAACAAGTAGCATGGAGGCTATGCGGTGGGTATACGTGCTGGCAACAGCCTTTGAATGACATGGAAACTATGTGTCGTTGCCTGAGAGGAAAACGCGAGTCCAGAAGTAATCACTAATAGGTTCGCACACGGGTTTGTTTTCATTTAATTAAAATAGAACGGAAGGTACCTACTGTGCCATTTTTGGTGTGCAAGGTTTAGTCATGATTTCCTACTTGTATATTACACCCCACAGCTTACATTTGTATGTGGTACTACAAACGAATCATTTTCACTTTCCGTATCTCAAAAAGAATACATGATTGATCAGTTGCACTCGGCGTGGTTGGCCTTATCACTTACGAAGAAAATGCTGTAAACATTTCATTATTACACAAGTGCGATCATTGTCAAGGACGAAGTTGCTTACATGAATGCAGTCACTAGAGGACATTTCATTGAATAGGCTACACGGTACTCGCACGTTGGTAAATAATCGTTTGACATAATTTAAACGCCACACAACTGTTGTCATAGCGCTTACCCTCTGATTATTTATTTCGGTCAACCCCTTTCCTAGGAAAATAGCAAAGTGGAGCTTTGAGCTTGTTATGACTGAATAGCGTTGTTTAGTTAAAGTCGCTCAAAATAATTGATGACTTAGTAGTGACGAAGGCAGACTGCTAAGTAGATGAAATGAAACTCGCGATATTAATCTGACTGAATGTATTTTTGTGATATGAATACAAGTTAACGAGACAAATACAGCAAGTCCACTAGAGGGAATGAGGAAAACTGATTATCACTCACAAGCAAATATACCTGAGATTTGTGATGCAACAATTAATTTCTGCTCAGTGTGTGACCAGCAGTGGGCGGTTTACACGCTGACCGTACAAGCATATGAAACGGATTTCTACACGCTGTCGAGGTGAGGATAAACACTACTAATCAAACTAAGTAGAAGCAAACTGTAAATCCGGCACACTTTTAACGCTGGCTTGTTGATTAAAGTCATATAAATGGGAAAGGATGGATCATATGTAAAAGATCTTCAATTCCAAGAAGGAGTTCAAACGAAACTCCTAAGAAAAATTGCGTACCTGAATATGCTACTGATATTTGCCGTTTGCCATTCGGTAGTCGGCGTTTCAAGTTACTTTTGGTTAGATAACCATTTCGTCCTGAGGCGTTCTTCTCCAGTAACACGTCTGTTCCTCGTAAACACACGGGACGGCTAATAGGATTGAATAGTTAGTGCAAACTGTTATAAATATTGAACTGTTGAGAAGGTTGATAGATTATTTCGGGCATACCTGTGCCTTGTGTGTATGGCAGCACATTCAGCCGTCAGAAAGGTCTATTCTCAGTTTCAACCGAGGTTAAGAAATGTTCTGTAAATAAGTGTTGGGGAAAAAAATCAAACAGACAATGTGAATTAAAATTATGTTACACGTGGCTTTCCGGATTCGATCACCCTGCACTACTGGAGACCGAATAGCAGCCAAAAGTTAAAAATCGCTTTCGTCAGTCACACCCACTAATGATTAGTGCTGAGCGGTCAGGGATTTCGGTTGCTAAACACTAAAGATCTCTAACATTTGA